>MU675752.1:45330-125083 GCA_026770625.1 Nicotiana glauca
GGGGGTTCTTTACCTACAAGCCATGAGGAGCAACGTATAAATAAAATACAAAATACACTAACCTCTTCATCAATGCTTGGCAAGTAATATTTCAGAAGCTTTTTCCATTTTTTAACTGCGGTAGCAACATTCTTGACCAATTCAACTGGAAAAAAATATATATACGTCATGAATACACAAACTATACAACATAAGCAGACAAAATAAGCATAAAAACATTAGACAAATAATATAGCCACTTCCAGAAAGAAAAGAGGTTGAAATAAAGACGAAAGAAAGTGCATCTAGCTAAATTCTTTATATCTTGCCAAATATTAGTGTCTGAGATTAAGAGAAGGATGAAATGAATAATTAAAACTCAGTATCTAAACCATATCATATTTATAGAGCAAAATAACGAACAAATAAGTGCAGATGCACATATATAGCAAACAACTGAACACCAACAAAGAGTAGAAAATTAATATCAGAAACTGGAAGTGGAAGCCATAAGACCATTACCATGTTATTTACCTTAAGAAAAGTGTCACTATTTGTAATTGGCTTATAGCTTTAAGGGCATATAGCTTCAACACTTGACATGCATATTAAATGATCTTTCAATTTAAGCAACAGATCTCCATTTGGTGTTGATATCCAAGTTGATAAAGGGAATATGAATCTACACTTTAAAAAGGAAAATCTCTCTTTGATAAAGAAACAGGAACTCACCACAAAATGCCAAAAACTCGGCACACTATGTCAAATTGCAGTAGAAAAAGCAACCTACAGATGATTACAATTTACAACAACCTAGTGTAGTGGGAAACACAAAAATAAAAGGAAAACTTACTAGGTGAGTCATGCGGAGCATCCAATGCCAATTTCATCACTGAATAAAACAAGGCACCGGCACAGTCTGCAGATGTCATATTGTATGACAACCTGCAATGAAATAGAGAAGGAATGCATAAACAATCTGAGTTTCACTAGTCCGTGTACACTTTTTTCTTATGACAAAATGTTTCTCCGTCTACCCTCAGAAATAAATAAGTCTTCGAGCAAAAAAAGGACTCCTGACAAATAACACATAGTGCATGATCTCGCGAATTACTTCTGAAATTTAAATGTAACAACAATCACCAAGCCTCCAAGGCCACTAGTACGTGCACTTTTTCCCTATGACAATATGTTTCTCCGTCTACCCTCAGTAGGGGTGTGCATTCGGTTTTTCGATTCTATTTTGCACTGTTCGATTTCGGTTTTTCGGATTAGTTTGGTTTGGTTTGGTTATTCGGTTATGCCATACAAAATAATTAACATAATCGAATATTTATATTTCATGGCGAAATATTAAATATTATAGAGAATGATAAGTAATAATATTACATCTCTTAATAAAGTTTCTAATATTAGTCACAGGTAAATCTTTGAAAACACAATTTTTAAGAGTAACATGTCCAAACATAAAAATACAAAATCCAAACCATAATCCAAGTTCAAATGAGATTAATTCTTGCTTGCAATTTATTAGAACCAGAAGAAAAAATGAAACTTTTGATGAAAGCTTCACAATCAAAATACTACTTAGTAAAGATGAGGAATAAAGGGCTATATTGTAACGATGAAGAATAAGGCGTTATATTCCCTAGATCCTAGTAAAAATAGTTCAATAAGTAAGCAAGGCTGAAAGTGATAAAACACTCAAACTCTAACTCCTGTAAATGGTACTCCATGTTAAACAAAAGGGCAAAATACATAAACGGCCCCTTTAAGTTGTTCTTAACGATCAAACAAACACTTTAATTTACTCATTTACCATTTAGACACTTCAAGTGGCTATTAAGTATTGCAAGTAAGCACTCGTTACTGATGTGGCATATGCGTGTTTGCTAACAAAGTGTTCGTGCGAGTGAAGTAAATTTTTCAATAGTCAAATCAAAGAAAAAATTAATTAATTACAAGAAAATTCTGTTTGGGTGCTTCTTATGCATCTTTGGTCTTTCATTATCTGGTATTAAAATTCTGAATTGATCTAAATATAATCCTTGCCATTGCTCTACAATTCAAATGTGGAAAGAAGTATTCGAAACCCATCACAACTCTCAAATTTGGAAAGAAGTCTTCGAAACCCATCACAACTCTTGAAATTTGAGTTCGTGTTCCATCATTCTTCATTGTCAACACTGTGGAAGAAGCTGGGTTCTTTCGATCCGAAAGTTGGCGGTCGAAATTGATTGGGTGTCTAAAACCTTTGTTGAAAACTTCTTTGTGAAACGGAATCTACATATTTAGGTCGATTGGAGTTGATTCGATTGGCTTTGGTTCGAAATTTTTGAAGTCTATTCGAAGAAGACAACAACCGGGTCTTTTGATTTTTTTGTTGCTTGCAAAAATTGGGTATTGCGGTTTGATATCGGTGTTGATTAGAGTTCTTATTTCTAGTTTGGACTCATTTGGTGAAATAACGACCGAGATTGGATTGAAAAATTTGAACAAGTCGGAAGAACGCCGAAGAAAACAGCTATATTCTTCAATTCTTGCGTTCTTCAATTTTTGAAATTGGGCTTAAAGTGACGTAGCTTGAGCATTTAGTCAGTAGCTACGTTTAATTTGTTGTCAGCGCTGGTTTGGTTAATTAAAAGTAAGGAATTTTTTTTGCTTTAAATGTATTTCTTTTTTTTTAAATTCAAATTACACATGTCATTTTCTAATTGGTTCATTTGACACATAATTAGAAAGTGTAACTCACGCATATAGTTTGTTGCGCTCGAGTGTTTACTTGAAATATTTAATAGCCACTTGAAGTGTCTAAATGGTAAATGAGTCAGCTAAGGTGTTTGTTTGATCGTTAAGGACAACTTAAAGGGGCCGTTTATGTATTTCGCCTAAATAAAAGTAATGTATATTATTAAATATTTTGGTTTTTTCGTTTTTCGGCTTTTATTTTCTTAAATCTGAAAGCATACCAAAAAAAAACAAAAAATTTAATTTTTCATTCCGAAACCAAACCAAAAAACCAATCCAAACTAAAATTTTGGTTTGGTTCGGTTCGGTTCGGTTTAATCCGAGTAATGAACACCACTAACCCTCAGAAATAAATAAGGATGGTGCAGAGTGGTAGCAAATGTGAAAACATACAAGAGATATATGCAGGTTGTTGATATAAAGGCAGGCGGCCACAAATTTCCTAAGCAATATCTACATATAATCTTGAGGCTTCCGTATTGATGTTTACGTAATACTTTCTAGAATACTTTCAATTGTACTCTGAAATTTAGGGTCTAACCAGAGTAAGACAAACAACACAAGACTAGGGAATTCGACCACAGTAAGATTGCATATACAGTGTAGAGGAGTACAATAATAAAAGGAAAGGTCAAAGGCAAAAGAAGCTTGACACTTTCTCGCAGGAGGTAGGCATAAAAAGTACGAAGCGAAATACATACTTGAAGATGGTAAGATGTACAAAAATACCCTAAGGAAATGTGATGAGATTTTGAGTAAGAACACTGAAAGAGGAGAGGAAAGCTGCTGCTTTAACTTTGCAAAGATAAACCAAGCCAATTAGCACTTCAACCCTCTTTGGTTAATAGAAAAATAAATTAAGAAACTGTCCAAAGGACAAGAAATGGAACTTTTGGGTGCACACTTATCACCCTACAGAATATACAGTAAGTGGAAATTCTTGTAGTAAAACTGGCAAGAAATAAAACACCAACTGGAGCTAACAGGAGGGAAGAGCAAAAGTTAATTCAAGGAAAAAAGCTTTTCTCCAGACACAAATTTCAAGAATGTAGGATATAGATTGGGTTCTAGTCAACATACCGCAATGCATTAACTTCTAAAATTACATGGTCTTCCGTTACTTCTTCCTCTACAGCCCTTTGAAAAGTTGCTTCAACCTGCAATGACAAATGGAAAGGAGATCTTAATCTACGATACAGTTTTACGAACTTATCAAAATATAAAATATTCCCATCACGACCTACTTCTCTCTCAAAAATTACAGAGTCATCTCTAGTGTCTTCACCATCTTCATTAGAATCATTAGTGATAGAGTCAGGTCCCAGTTCTCCGGAAGGTGGAAGAAAGGCACCGTCTTCGTTTGATATATCTGCTTCGTCATTAGTTATTTGCATGATCCCAACAAGTTTATCCACAGGAATTGGTGCAACAGAATGTCTCCATTCTTCTTCCTGCCCACCCTCACTGACTAACCATATGAAACCTACTCCACCATTGCCAACCTGGAAAATCAGGATAAAGTATAAGAAAACAAACAACAAATGCATCATAATATCTTTGGCTTTTCAAACTAGATATCAGACAGGTGTGTTAGAATAACTACTTCCATTTGTTTTCTATTTTGGACACCCAAGAACAGCAACTCAAAGATTGAATTACACCTAAATGATTTCACATTATTGCTTCACAGACCCGCACCAATGTCACATTGGATTGGAACTTTTTATGGGATTCAACAAATACGGCAGGAAGTTCCACTTAGTCAGCTAGGAGGACGTTACATCTCCAAATAAATTGGGTTGGAAGGGGGAGGGGTTCCTTGAGGTCACAGATCTCCGATTTTTCAACAAGGCCCTGCTAAGGAAATGGTTTTAGAGATTAGGGATTGAGCAACACACTCTGTGGAATGAGGTGACAGCGAAAAAGTAGGTCTGTGGAAGGGAGATGTTGAAGTAAAACTTCACATTTCCTCTCTACTCCCTCGGGGTAGGGGTAAGGTCTGCGTACACTTTACCCTCCCCAGACCCCACTTGTGGGATTTTGCTGGGTTGTTGTTGTTGTTGTTGTTGTATTATAAAAGGATGGGGAAAACTTCATCAGCAACATAACTTTCAGGGTAGGGAATGAAAGCAGAATCAACTTTTGAAGTCACAGCTGATGTGGCGACGAGACTCACATTCGCGAACATTTACAATATCTCGAACCAGAAAGACGTGACAGTACGACATATCTGGAGATTACAAGAAGTGAGAGTTCATTGAGACATAAGGGTTAGCACGAACCTTCCGGACTTGAAAGTAGCTAACCTCCAAGGCCTAGTTAAACTGTTATACAAGCAAAGTACAATTGAAGCTTTGTAGTGAGTTACAAGGATCTTAGGATAAGTAAAAGTATGAGAGAATAAGTTCGCTCAAGTTTAGCTCCCATAAGAAGAATGAAGTTGATGTGAGATTAGACGGGACTGTGGTTTCGAAATGCAGACAAATCAGATATCTAGGCTACAGTCTTCCATGAGAATGAAAAGATAGATGAAGATGTAACACAAACTAATTAGAAGGTAGAAATGGAAGAGTTACGAAGATGCTGACAAAGTGAATGCAGATTCTATAAAACAATAGTGACATCAACAATGTTATGTGGGAGAGTCTACTGGCCACTAGAAGCCCAACATATCTACAAGATGAGTAATGCAGAAATACATACGTTAAAGTGGGCATACAAACCGGATAAGACTATAATTGATCACATCCGAGAGGGGTGCAAGAAGCTCGCTTACAAAGTCCATGTCCTATATATGCCTGATTAATATGTGCCAGAAAATGATGACTAAAGGTGCTAACAAGGGACGAGAGACCTAAATTTACATGGAGAAAAGTTGCCTGAATGACCTATAATTTCTCTTATCGATGTGAACATAATAATTTCTCATAATCAACGCGAACTTAACTTAACCTTCACCGCTCTATATCTGCGAACTCAACTAAGAATAACCAATTGAAAAAAAGTATCCATAGAAACTACTTAGGATTATGCTTAGTTATCATTGTAATACTTACATTCAAGTCTTGTTTTTGACAGGAGTCCATTTTGTAAAATTAGAGACTCGCATCCCAGTGTTAAGAGTTAAGACAAGCATGAATTTTGAGAATATCCACTTTTAAAAAACCCGTGTTCGCATTAAAGCAAGTTATTTAGCATTGTATTGAATTTGGCCCAAGTACAGTGAAATGGATACATAGGATTTATATATCCGACGATACCAACCAATTTGGCATTGATGCAATTGGGCAGTTCATTGATTGATAGCAAATCCTAGAGATTGTCATATACTCGATGCTGAAATTTTGGCTCTGTATTTGTGTCCATGACTACTATTTAATTAGCTAAAACTGCAGAAACATTTAACTCTTGACACGAAGAATATATACTAGAATAAGTTATATTAAGTGAGTGAACATACAGTCAAACAGAAAGAAAAAAGATAAATCTTACGGTAACAGTAACACCAAAGAAATCAAAATTACAGATAGAGACAAATGCAAAAAGGGATATAAAATAGGTCTCTCGTATATAGAGGGAAAGTAGCAAGCTTTGAAACCAACCTCATACTCTTGCGAGTCAGCTAACTCGGTCCTCTCTTCCTCATTCAACTCATCCAAAGTACCAGAGATAGCTGTGTAAAATTCAATTTAAAGGTTTGTTAACTCATAAATTATAGGAGAAGAGAATATTTTTTAAAAAAACTATAATTATAATAACAACAAATTTAAGTAAAAAAACAGAAGATACAGTTTATGAAAAGGGACAAGATGCACATCTTAAGACTCTTAGGGGTCGTTTGGTAGGGTGTATAAGAATAATGCCAAATATGATGTATTAGTAATGCATGTGTTAGTAATGCAAGCATTAGTTATGCAAAGATTATTTTTTATTCATTGTTTGGTGTGGTGTATTAAAAACTATAATGCATTGCATAATTTTTAAAAAAAATAGTTGTTTACAAAAATGCCCTCTATATTCTTTAGTTCTAAGGGACTTAAGGACAAATTTTGTCTTTAGACATACTAATGCATGCATTAATAGCCTTGGTATTACTTATACCATGGTTTTGCTATGCATTAGCTATACACAAGATAATACCAAATAGGATGTATGACTGATGCTTGTATTAGTTATACAAAGGTTGAAAAAGTGTACCAAACAAAGTATTACTAATACACAAAACTAATGCAGGCATTATTTTGTGTAATGCACTCACCAAATGACCTCTTAGTTTAATGTCTAGCAGAAAGGAAACTAGTTTGACTCCGCAAAACTGAGAATTACATTTGACGCAATTCCCTTCTCCAAAACCAAAATAGAAAAAGAAATTTACTTACAAGGGGCGGGCCATTAGCCCCAAGGCAATTGGGCATGCCTACGAATTTTTTACTTTCAATATCTTTAGCAGAGAAAAATATAAATATTATGGAAAATACGTAATATATATGTGTGCGCGCGCATATATATAGAGAGAGAGAGAGAGAGTCCAAAATGCACAGAACTTGATTTAACTAAGCACAATAATATCTACAAACAATAATCTAACAAATTCTTCATTATAAAACAACACACTGTATATACTGAAATACTGAGAAGAAATTTAAAAAAAAAATATTCTAGTGTGTACAAGACAGACTATCGAAGGTATAAGACATGCTCAGGACTCTTTTGGGACGTACAGGACAGACAATCAAAGCGTAATGTGTGCACAGAACGAACAACACTTATCAAGGTGTTAGTCCCATGAAAACTTTAGCCCTCCATGGTTGCTTTAGGGTATTTAGAGGCACTTCGTTCCATTTTGAAGTCTCGAAATGAGTCCAATCTTTACCTTTCAAAGCATTGCCCGAAACAAAAAATGACATAAGTGGAATACATGTTTTATGTACATTATATTGATTTGATTGTCTTTCCAAATTTTAACCTAGTTTGCAAACATCCAACGCAAACCTCATAACATTACTAGACGCCTTTCGGATCGCCATCTAATCATATTTCTCCATGCCAAAATACTTGACCTAGCTTTGTTCCTAATACGTCCTAAATTTGAGTGTCAAAACTATTGGAGATTTTGGATTCTCTATTCGGGGAAAATCTCAAATTTAAGGGGATTAGGAAGGAAAGTAGGTCAAGTAATTTGGCATAGGAGTCTATGATGTTTATTTGACTAACTCGGAAACTATTCTCAAGCATAGACAAGAATTGCTTTCTTTACCATAATTCAGATCTAAGAAACAGTTTAGGAGTGCATATTTGTTTGGAAGTCCACAGGGCAAATCGGAAAGTGTAAACTAAGAGACAAGAATTGCCCTGTGTCCTCGGCTTTGTGGAGGGCGATCCTGAACCTTTTTGGTGTTCAATGGGTGATGCCAAGCACTGTGAAGGAAATGCTATATAGTTGGGCTGGTTTTCGTAGAAGAAGAAAGCAAAAGGCGTGGAAGTTCGCCCCGTTAGCTCTCATGTGGATAGTTTGGGGGGAGAGAAATAGGAGAGCTTTTGAGGGGATCGAGTCTCCTTTTCATATCTTTTTCATATCTTAAGAATAGTCTTTTATCTTTGATCGCTTTTTGGTGCACTCATATAGCCCCTATTTGCATAGAAGATAGGGCGTCTTTTGTTGAGAATCATGTTCTGATGTAAATTCTCTACTTTTTGGTATACTTCTTGTATACGGGAGTTCTATCCCTTTTGATTAATGCAATTTACCTCATCAAAAACATGAACCATAATAAGGCTAGTATCTTTCCACCTGGGTATCTTATACAATTTAGAAAAATACGAGACAGATTTATTATCATTGCACCAAAATACGATATAAAAGAGTCAGAAAGGTTACATGGACTTTCAGTGATCCCACTACTATTGTCAGCATATTCCAGCTCCTCGTCACTATCTTGCTTTATAGGTTGCTGAAGCAAAGATACCTTGGAGTAAGCAGGTACAAGGAAATTACCGCCAACCACAACCTGGAGACAAAGGCAATATGCTATGATTGATTGGTTTCAAAGTATAAAAAAGCGAAAGGCTGGAATCATCAAACAGACAAAAATGTTGGTGCTGTCTAAAGCAAGGAGAAATAGGTATGTGACTGTGCAACATTGGTTTGCAACAGTTTTAAGTACAACCAAGAATGACAAGGAGGCAAAGGCAAATTATGAGAAAAATAATAGAAAGAACATATTGTTGTAAGCAGAAACAAGTTAAAAGTAACCGAGTGACTAAGAAACATTCATGTTCAAATCAAGAATTTCAATTTGGCATATGATCTCTGCCTCAATACTGATTTTGCACGGTCTAACCCTTTAAGTCAGAAGTGCTTCTTCCATGTTCAAGTGGAATAACCCTACGCCACAACTCAGTTATATCAGTTTAGCAAAGCCTGATCTTCGGACTCAAAGCTCTGCTTTCAGTTAACTATACATCCCTTTGAAGATGAGGAGTTTCCAAAGCATTGAGGAAGGTTGGAAACTCCTGATACAATTTATCATAGTTTCATTCAAACTGACCAATTTATTGACAAATAAATGCTTAAAGAAGCAGAACTTTTTTTTATTTAGTAAGATGTTGTATTAAAGGCATTTAAAGAAGCTGAACTACCCTAGATCTTCGTCAAAAGCAAGAAACATGTAAAAGGTAAACTTCATGTTTGGAAAGATGCGCCAAGAAAGCCTAACATGAATAATCTGGTATCAGCCTCCTGAGAGATGAATGTCTTCACGCAAAGTATACCATGCGTGAGTTGCTTAATTGAAATTCATCAGCACCAGGTGTCACTAATACATCCAGAAAAAAAGAAGCGTCTTTTCTTGTTTCGCTAATGGCACTTTAAGTACCTTAAAAGACAAGACAACACCAGGCTCTAAAGCTGCTCCAGACTTCATTGTCACACCGTCACAAACTATTGAGTGCTTCAATTTGCAGCCATCTTCAATCGTGACGTTATGCCATATATAGCAACCTTCAATTGTGACATTTGACCCAATTGAGCAACCTTCCCCAACAACTGAGTTTGAAATCTCTGTGTTGTTTCCAATACTGGTTCCAGTCCCTATTACAGTAAAGGGACCGATTTTCGCTGAGCGGGATTGCTTAATTTCTGCGAAATGACAGGTAAACAACAATGTCAATAGAGTCCAAAAAATAAAGATCTACATCTGTACCATTCTTCACAAAGGTCCATGCAGGATAATATGAGCATAAAATATCACATGTGAACAAATATCAATCAGGAATAAAGAGTGGACACAGCTAAATCCTCCATATCTTTTTCGATAATATCTAATAACGCACATATTCTAGCTTGCTCTATTATACAGCATATGTTCTAGGCTTCTAGCAGCAAAACCCTACAACTTACAAGGACATCAGATGCTGTAGAAAAACTACTACACCTCAATCTCAAACTAAATGGGGTCAGCTTCACGAATCCTCAATGACAAGCACATCAGATATTAAAGCAACAAAAGCTAAATCCTGCAAAGAGCAAAACCTGTTAGATCACTGTATATTTTGAAGCCATTACGTGTCCTTTAAATTTCATCCATCAGTCTTTCTTGTTCAGTAGCTAAGATAGCCCCGGCTTTGAAATTGATATTCAATAAATTCTTTCAGATAAGGTAAATAATTTTATTAATGGGGGAAAGAAACTCATGTATATAATCCATCTACCAAGAAAGTAGAGAATACCAAATATTGATATTCAACATTTCCAAAATCTCAATCATAAGTTAATAGCAACATGTTCCCGTGTGCGAGAAGATGAGAGGGAGTCGGTCCTTACCAGGTGCTCGATACATGCCCTGCCTTTCCAATTTAGTAGCAGAATTTCCGAAAAACTGGACATCAGGCACCAAAGGATATGTCCATCGCTGAATTATGTCCTTGCTAATGGTGTCATAACTTCTATAGTTATCAATTCTTGCCGCATAACTTGAATGAATTTCATGGGTGTAGATTTTATAACCCATAATCTGAAAGAAAAAGTAAGTTGAGAATAAAGAGGTGCATGTACAGAGCAAAAAAAGATGCTCGCCTGCACAAACATGGAGACAGATTTCAATTGATATATTAATACCTAAAGAAGCTGACCATGAAAGATGGATAGTACCATGTTTTAATTGAAGGAAATCGTATACTACACAATATCTCTTTTCTGCCTTTTAATTAAATGACATAGTACATATTAGGTATCTTTTGCTCAATACAAAGAAATCAGACACATTTAGACCTTATAAAAAGGTCTTGTGTGACAAAAAGTGGCACAGAAACTTAAGGGTAAGTTTTATAGAGCTGTTGTTAGACCTGCCATGCTGTATGGGGCGGAGTGCTGGCCGGTGAAAAAATCTCATGTTCAGAGAATGAAGGTTGCAGAGATGAGGATGCTTAGGTGGATGTGCGGGCTTACCAGGTTGGATAAGATTAGGAATGAAGTTATTCGGGAAAAGGTAGGGGTGGCCCCGATGGATGAAAAGATGCGGGAAGCGAGGCTTAGGTAGTTCGGGCATGTGTGGAGGAGGAGCCCCGATGCCCCGGTGAGGAGTTGTGAGCGGTTGGCAGTGGTTGGCGCGAGTCGAGGCAGAGGGAGGCCCAAGAGGTATTGGGGAGAGGTGATCAGGCAGGACATGGCTAGAATGCGGATTACCGAGGACATGGCCCTTGATAGGAGAGTCTGGAAGTCTAGTATCAGGGTTGTCGGATAGGGGCCCCTTGTATCTTTCACACTTCTTTCCCGGTCTGGGGGTTTGGTAGGGCTCTCTATAGATGATTTGTGTATTGGTTTATGTTTTGAGATTACTGCATGTCATTTTATTTATGGTTTATGGTTTATGTTTTGATAATTGTCTATGTGATTTTTCATAGAGTTACTAATGCTCTCCTGTTTTTGCTTTTTTGTTTTTGCTTGTTTTTATTTTCCTTTTCCTGAGCCGAGGGTCGATTGGAAACAGCCTCTCTGCCCTTTCGGGTAGGGTTAAGGCCTGCGTATGTATTACCCTCCCCAGACCCCACCTGGTGGGATTATACTGGGTAGTTGTTGTTGTTGTTGTTAGACCTTATAAGAAGAAGGGGGAAATTTAGGTGGAAGAGAAGGAAAAATTGAGCATTCATGAGTCTCCAATTCGTAACATACTTCAGAGTTCACAAGCCAAAAGACAATCAAATCATGTTTCCAGGTCCAACATAAGATATGCCAAAACCAAAATTTTGTCAATTGTGATTTGTCAGAGAGGGGCAGAGACATTCTACAAGTGAAGGATATATACCTTTTTTTATAAAGTAAATAATTAATTAGGACAACTCTTGTATAAAAGCGTTGTACTAAAAGGCAAACAACCTACACAGGAATATGATCCTCTAAAAATGACACACAATCTTCCATACAAACAGGAACTTCTATGGGTGCACCAAAAGCTAACTAAGAAAAATAGGCCATTCAGTGAATGTATAAAATCATTTTCTATCCCGTTAAAAGATTTCATGTTTCTCCTTCCACAAGACCCACATTATGGCTAAGGGGACAATTTTCCATGCTCTGCATTTACTTTTCCTTCTAAAGCTCAAGCTATGTAACATGTCCTTCACCGAACCAGGCACCATTGACTACATCCTAAACCAGTAATACAACCCACATAGACGAACCACCTGGCAATGCAATAATACGTGATCGACATCTTTGCTTGAACATTTACACATAACGCACCAACTAACGTATATAATCCTCCTCCTCAAATTCTCAACTATCAGATTACCCTCCCCTTGCTTCCAACCAGGCAAAAGAAATACACCTCCTAGGCACTCTAGGCATCCAAACTGAAACATGAGGGAAGCCTGACGTCTACTGCACCAAAAGATTTTGATAGTATGATGTTTACTAAGAATGCACCACCATTTCTCGCCCTCACTTCCACGAGCCCAAGCTAGTGAATGTAGTGTTTTGTTTGTAGGGTATTTTCACCAAACTCTAAACTTGTAAATCCCTTCTAAATCTCAGGACCTAGTAACTTTCTCCCTCTTATGCGCTTTCAATCTATTGCATGGACATCTCTCTCTAGCTCGATATCTATATATATGAAGAAAATATACTCAGTCTGCCTTAAGCTAGAACTTTCAGGAGCTCAACTATATTAGATGCACTTGACTATGTTTCCAATTCTTTAAGTCGTAAATTGCATACACCGACATTGTTTTTAAATGAGTAAGCTATTGTGAGTAGTATCGAAAGCTTAAGCTATTTGAAGCACATTCATTTATTAGTTAAATCTCCAACACAGACTCCTCACATAAGGACCGGATTATTTTCATTCGTTCCATACACATGAAAGGCTACGTACTCTCATACTATGTGAAAGATCATAAGCATCCAACTAAACTCTAACAATTGTGGAACATGCTAAAGGCCTCTGTATACCTTCTTATGTATGTTCTACACCTGATGTAGGTCATTATAGATTTCTAAACCCCTTCCTCACGCACGTAGAACACAAATTTAGGATTTAAACATAAACTAAAGTGTTCATGAGCTTACGGGCAAGAGAACGGCAAAATTGGACACAATACAATGTTAGATTATATATACCACTTGATTTAATAAATTAAATTGTTATGAAATGAACATATTTATTTATTTACTTAGGTCCAACAAAGAGCAAAAATTATGACATATAACTAATTCATCCGTTACACATAGCAAAAATTTACAAATGAAGATATTGACACCCTGCACAGACCATTCGCAACCAGTTGTAAGATTATAGGGTGAAACTGCACTTGGAACATTTTTTCCAATTCACACTTGGAATTGTTTTTTGGTTTGACCTCACTCTCTTTTTCTTGAGGACTAGCACAACATTGCTCAAAAGAAGTAGTATAAAATACAAAGGGAAATACATACATCATCAACGAGCAACCCCTTGACAAAATCACGCCGCAAATGTTGATAGTCAAAATTATCAGTGAAAAGACTTAAAACTTCTGGGGAGCAGATGTCAATGTAACAATCCTGCAACCAACGCACCAATCATCAATCACAAGAATAAATAGAAAGAAATGACAATAACTAGAAGCCTTTTCCAAAACAAGATAATGGAAGTAAATCGCATCATATGTGAGGAGTAAGCAATGAAATCCAAAACTACAAAATAGATAGCAATTAACTACAAGAAACTAGGCTTTTCTTACTAGTTAATCTGTTAATGAAGGTATTTACTAGGAAAGAAGCAAACATACATTGAAAAATATACTCCCTCCGTTCCAGTTTATGTGAACCTATTTCCTTTTTACCATTTCAAAATTTGATAACAATTTTGCTTAAACTTACAACTCTACCCTTAATGAGAAGCTTTTATAACCACACAAATACTCTGGGGCCCATTTGAATTTGTTTAGGACCACAAATTTCAAAAGTCTTCGTTTTTTTCTTAAACTCCGTGCCCAGTCAAACAGGTTCACACAAATTGAAACGGAGGTAGTAGCAAATAACAAATAAGATTAGAATAGTGAAAAAGGAAAGTTAACAAAACTCACCAGATGTGATACCTAAACTACGTTAAACTCCAGCAGTTGTTATTGAGCAAAAAAGGCATATGAACCACAAAAATTTTGAGTATTGCAAAACATTTGCATTGAATTCGAAATAAACATTTCATTTTACCAGATATAATATGTAAATAACAGTCATCAAGTTCAAGGAAAGAAAAGGAAAAGGCAACCACTGGTACAGCTCATCCAAGGACTTCATTCTTTCTCAAAGTAATTAAAACCAGATCATGCAACAAACCTTTACAAGAACATTGCTGAAACTAGCAGCAGTAATAGTAACACTAGCAACAATACAACAAGAGTAACTAAACAAACCTGCTTGTCATTCTGAAGGGAAATGGACGTATCAGCAAGCAATGCCTTATCAAGAGACAAATATCCTTTTAGATTATCCCCCCTGTCCTCATAATACAGCAGCTGCTTAGTCTCTGGATCAATTACCATGAACAGCTCTTCAGTTCCAAGACGAGATTGGCAAGTTATAGGTGAAGGCTTTGATTGTTTAATCACCATGGTCATTACAGCATTGCTATCCTTTCTTCGTCTCTCCTTATGTTCCTTAAGTGCTTGTGAGAGTGACATGTTGCTCACAGTATCTCCACTGACAAGGATAAAATCACCGCGTATCTTCAAAATCCCAAAAGTTATGTTAGCTAATCACACTGACAAAAGATTACTCCAAATACAACAATATTTAAGTCACAAATTTAAGCAAACAGAGAACAGTGAATGCAAAGAGGACAGCACAACATATTCCTCGTCTCCGAGAACAAACATGGACTGCACACAATGCTTAAGGCCTAATTTGATTCTTTTCTCTTTTCTATAAGGGTGGTGTTAGGACCAACTTGTGCATACCTCAGCTATTTTACCAGGCACCTACTACCTCTCACCAGCACAAGTATTGGGTAACTCTATCCACCAAGGCTAATATCGATGGGAAGAAATAGCCTTATTTTTTTTGCCTTTACTAAGTTTGGAACCCTGGTCTCCCATGGTTTTCATCTCTTGTTTGATTCATTTTACAACTCTATTTCCTAAGAAAACAATTTTTGCATTATAAATTGCCAAAACACAACTTCATAATGGCTAATATAGGAATCCAACCAAGTCCAGTTCGGATAAAGTCATTCAAGATTAAGCATTATTACAGCTATCTTAACAGAAACGTCTTCATATATGCCCACCCAAAGAAAGGGAAAAACATCAAGACCAAGTGTGCTCTTGCTTTTCTATTTCCCATGTTGATATAAGTCATTAGAGAGAAAGTGACGGTAGAGTTTAAAGAGAATATGCGCATTGCCTCAGGACCATCTTTAGATCACTTGTGCCACAAAAGACAAAAGAATCAAAAATGAGTCTTTGATCTACAATTGCACATCCATTGTTGCTTGCTCCAAATTGTTTGTGCATCAAGCAAAAAGCTACTCTTTTTTTTTTTTTGATAAAGTAAATTGTATTAACCAAAAGGGAGAGAACTCCCGTATACAAGAAGTATACCAAAAAGTAGAGCTACTCATTTTGTCCCAAAAGAATGGCAATATAACTATTTGGGGAGTCCAATAAAATTCTTACTACAAAATTCTCAAACATTTATAAATACCTTTAACATGAAAT
The DNA here is from genome assembly GCA_026770625.1 of Nicotiana glauca. Classification (NCBI taxonomy): domain Eukaryota; kingdom Viridiplantae; phylum Streptophyta; class Magnoliopsida; order Solanales; family Solanaceae; genus Nicotiana; species Nicotiana glauca. The sequence goes on from MU675752.1 coordinate 61,252, forward strand.
TTGATTTATAAAATTTAAAGATTATCAATCGATGTCCGTATTCAATACTGAAATTTAGAGAGTGTTGACCCGGCGTACTCCGGACCTGGCCAATTTTAAGTTTGGACGGAGAAAGTAATATAATAACTACATTTCAAACATTGAGAGCAATTCGCTTTTGATAACCGAAATCCCCTGTGAGTTAGCTGACTCGACCCGGTTGGTCCCTACACCATAGGTTTGAACATCAGGTGAGTACGGCCACGCTTCTTTATCCTACTCCCACTTAAATATCAGATTTCAGTCAGCGATAGAGTTTAAACTCATGATGTGCGCCCAATACACACATCTTGCAGATTGTCCTTACCACTGAACCAAACCTTGAGCCCCATACATGTGAGGAATTGGTGAAATTGTAGTGAAAGTAAAATCTTTAGGTGAAATAGAGCAAGCTAGCTGACCAATTGTTAAAGGAACTTAAACACATGTAACTTTTTTTCAGAAAAACACAAAACTGAGATGTTACAATATTTGCTCACTTTCCACCCTTTCTTCTGTTTTTGAGGCTTCTTTCAGTTTCTTACTAAGAATGGGTGAGGGTATTCTGCAAAATAGTACACACATGTAAAATACTAAAGATCCGAGCAAGGATAATATGGATCATAAACTACTAGAAGAGCATATTACTCGTGCTTGTTTAGTGAGCATAGTGTCGAGTGTCCAATATCTTGAATGAAAGCTTATTGATCATCCAGAATTTGAGTATTCTCCCCTATGCTCTCTCAATCATTCTTTTCTAATCATTCAAACACCAGGTTCTGATTTCCACCAAAACTTGTCGGTGCAAGTTGTTAGCGGAAACGTAAAAGAAAGAACACAAGATTTAACACGGTTCGGATCAAAATAATCCTACATCCACCAGAGAACAATTGTCTTTCTATTATTTACAAAGGAAGGGGAGATCTTCCAATTACACTTAAGAGAATTTCTCTCTTAACTCTCTACTCACTACAATGTATTGTACTGTTTTTGGGATGGTTTCTACAAATGAAGGAGTGCATCTATTTATAGAGGTAAAGACCTCCTCTTGATGTCATTGGTGACATCAAACTACCTCCTCTTGATGTCATGGGTGACATCAAAGGAGGAAGCTTCCTCCTAGCATCCATACCAACTCTTTCCACCAACTCTTCCAATTGGCATGCCATTGTTGACTAAACATAAACCAACATTTTCAATCTCTACCTTGGTTTGCGTTTCGAGCGTGCGTGTGAACCACTTGGCCAAAACTTCTAAGCTTACTGGGCAACCCCGTTGTAAGAAACAAGAAGAATCAAACCATTGTTGAACATACCACCCCCACCTAACAATTGTTCTCTTTGGAGTTGCATCAGTTAATGCACACCCCCGCCAATTCCTTGCAGTGTGCAAACTTAGCGAGCGGGACTATCTTGGTCAACATGTCTGCAGCATTATCGTCTGTGATAACCTTCACGACCTTGATAGTTCCCTCTTCAACAACATCTCGAATAAAATGAAATCTGACATCAATGTGTTTAGTGCGCTCATGAAATCTCTGATTTTTCATTAGATGAATAGCACTCTGACTATCACATCTAAGAGTTGATTCCAGCTGAACCAAACTCAATTCCGCTACTAAACCTTTCAACCAGATAGCTTCCTTCATCGCCTCCGCTGCTGCCATGTATTCTGCTTCTGTCGTAGACAAAGCGACAATCGACTGCAGAGTCGACTTCCAACTAACGGCGCTGCCAACGAGGGTAAAGATGTATCCAGTTGTGGACCTTCTTCTGTCAAGATCTCCTGCATAGTCAGAATCCACATAACCGAGAATTGAAATACCTCCACCACTTTTTCGAAAAGTCAGACCAACACCAGAAGCTCCCTTGAGATATCTCAATATCCACTTGACAGCTTCCCAGTGCCTCTTTCCTGGGCTGGACATGTATCTACTTACCACACTTACAGATTGAGCAATATCTGGACGTGTGCATACCATAGCATACATAATGCTACCAACTGCACTGGCATAAGGAATCTTTGACATATGCTCCACCTCATCCTCGGACCGAGGCATTTGTAACTCTGAAAGTTTAAAATGAGGAGCTAATGGTGTACTTACAGGCTTGCACGTATGCATATTGAATCTCTCGAGAATCCTTTCAATATACCTCTTCTGAGAAAGATGTACAACACCGTCTTCTCTTGAAATCTCCATACCAAGGATTTTCTTTGCAGCTCCTAAATCCTTCATGTCAAATTCCTTACTCAACAGTTTCTTCAAAGCATTTATCTCTGTAATGTTGTTAGCAGCAATAAGCATATCATAAACATACAACAGTAAATAAATCATTGAGTTACCAGACATCTTCTTGTGATACACACAGCTATCAAATGCACTCCTTGAGAATTCATGTGTAGTCATGAATGCATCAAACCTTTTGTACCACTGTCTAGGGGATTGCTTCAAACCATACAAAGACTTCTTTAGTTGGCATACGTGATCTTCTTTTCCCTCAGCTAGGAAACCTTCAGGCTGATCCATATAGATTGTCTCTTCTAGATCACCGTGTAAGAAAGCAGTTTTGACATCAAGCTGTTGAAGCTCCAAGTCAAATTGTGCAACCAATGCTAGTAGCACGCGAATTGAGCTATGCTTCACGACTGGAGAGAAAATTTCATTGTAGTCAATTCCCTCCTTCTGACTGAAACCTTTTGCAACCAATCTCGCCTTAAACCTAGCATCTTCCACTTCAGGAATTCCCTCTTTCTTTCTGTAGATCCACTTGCATCCAACTGTCCTCTTCCCCTTTTGTCTTTTCACTAAGACCCATGTCTGATTTTTGTGAAGAGACTCCATCTCTTCCGTCATGGCTAACCGCCATTGTGCAGCATCCTTGCAAGAAGTTGCTTCAATATACGAGGAGGGCTCCAGATCCTTAATCTCTTCTTGTGCAGCTACGAACGCATATGCAATCAAGTTTGCTTGATTTATAAGGCGTTCCGGTTCTCGTGTCTGCCTTTTCTCCCTCCCCCTCGCAATTGTGTATGGTTCATTGACAGCAAGTTCTTCAAGGTCTACATCTTCTGACTCATCTTTAACATGAGTCTCTTGATCCTTTTCCTTGGCAAGCTCCACCGGAGGCTCCACCTGCTCGTTGTTCTTGTTTCCTGAAAACTCCACGGAAACTTTACGGGGATCAAGTATAGATTATTCATCGAAGGTGACATCTCTACTAACTATAAATTTGAGTAAAGACAAACACCAAAGTTTGTACCCTTTTACTCCATCCACATACCCTACGAATATGGCCTTCTTAGCCCTTGGTTCAAGCTTTCCTTCGTTAACGTGATAATAAGCTGGACACCCAAATACTCGTAAGTATGAATAGTTAGAGGGTTCACCTGACCATACCTCATTCGGAGTCTTAAAGTCAATTGTTGATGCTGGAGATCACTTGACAATATGAGGCTATGAGCAGCAGTGTGAACTGCTTCAGCTCAAAATACTTTGGACATTTTGGCTTGTATGAGCATACAACGAGCCTTTTCAAGAAGAGCTCTGTTCATTCTCTCGGCAACTCCATTCTGCTGTGGGGTATGCCTGACAGTCCTATGTCTTGAGATCCCATGAACCTTGCATAAAAACTCTTCATAGCAAAACTCCAAGCCATTGTATGTGCGAAGATACTTGATTTTCCGCTCCATTTGATTTTCAACCAAAATCTTCCACTCTTTAAATGCTTCAAAAGCATCACTTTTTGCCTTCAAAAAATGCACCCAAACCTTTTGTGAGAAATCATCAATAAAAGTGAGAAGATACCTATTTCCTCCCTTCGATGGAAGTTTAGACGGACCCCATAAATCTGAATGGATGTAGTCTAGCACTCCTCTTGTCTTGTGTTTGCCAGTGCTGAAGCTGACCTTCTTTTGCTTCCCTAGAACACAGTGATCACAGAAGTCGAGTGTGATGATTTTCTCACCTTCCAAAAGGTTACGATTGCTCAACATCTCCGGTCCACGTGCGCTCATATGACCCAGTCTCATGTGCCATAGTCTTGCCTTGTCATCATTAGATAACTGCACTGTAGATGCATTTGCAGAGCCAACAATGGTGCTTCCGGCCAATGTGTAAAGGCCGTTCTCCAGCTTGCCTTTCAGCATGACTAAAGAACCTTTGGTCACCTTCATAGTTCATGCTTCGCTCATGTACCTGTAGCCTTGTTCATGCAGAGTACTCAAGGAGATCAAATTCTTCTTCAGATCAGGAACATAACGGATCCTCAAGACTCCATCATGGCAGCGAACTCGAACTGAGCCAATGCCAACTATTGCACAAGTTGCATTATTGCCCATTACTACGGTTCCTCCACTTTTCTCATAGCTGCTAAACCAGTCTTTTCAGAACGTCATATGCTGAGTACAAGCAGAGTCTAACACCTATTTGTTTCCATAACTACTATTATTATACGATGTTGTTAGTACATAATCATTGTCAAAATCATGTACCTGTTCAACTGTAGATGCACTCGCCTTTTCCTTGGACTTTGACATTGGGCAATCTCGTTCAAAGTGCCCCTTCTTGCCACAACCCCAACACTCTGTATTCTTCTTGTCCACACGAGACTTTGATCTATACTTTGATTTGCTCTTTCCCTGTTGGCTAGTCCGGCCTCTCACAAAGAGCCCACTTGCCTGGTCATCCTTGTCTCCTTCGATGTGCCTTAGCACATCACTAGAGTTAAGTGCCTGCCGCACTTGCTCAAGCTTGATAGGCTCCTTGATATACATCATTGAATTCTCAATATCACGATATCCTGAAGTCAATGAAAATAGCAAAGCACGTGCAAGCGTCTCCTCCTCCCTTTTAATTCCTGCAATCTGTAAGTCCGTGACAAGTTTATTGAACGCATCTAAATGATCTTGTAACGAAGTACCTGACCCCATCTTAAATGTGTGAAGACGTCGTTGTAACAACATCCTTGTTGTCACTAATCGATCTTGGTATAGCTCTTCTAGCTTTTCCCATAACTGTTTGGTCGTCTCTTCGGTACCTGTACTCACTTCACAAAGCACGTTAGGTGCAACGGATAGTTGGATTGCACTCAATGCATCCCCTTCAATCTTCTCCATGTCGGGAACTGATATATCTTTAGGATACTTTCCGTCAATAGCATGGATTGAACCTACGGCCTACCCTCCGCAGTAACACCATCATCTGGATCTTCCAGATATTGAAGTTGTTGCGTCCACTGAATCTATCGATTTCAAACTTCATGGAACTCATCTTTGCTTGTTCTTCCTCCTTGAATCGTTAAGGAATCTTGTCACTCTGATACCAATTGCTAGCGGAAACGTAAAAGAAAGAACACAAGATTTAATGTGGTTCGGATCAAAATAATCCTACGTCCACCAGAGAACAATTGTCTTTCTATTATTTACAAAGGAAGGGGAAATTTCCCAATTACACTTAAGAGAATTTCTCTCTTTAACTCTTTACTCACTACAATGTATTGTATTGTTTTTGGGATGGTTTCTACAAATGAAGGAGTGCATCTATTTATAAAGGTAAAGACCTCCTCTTGATGTCATTGGTGACATCAAACTACCTCCTCTTGATGTCATGGGTGACATCAAAGGAGAAAGCTTCCTCCTAGCATCCACACCAACTCTTCGAATTGACATGCCATTGTTGACTAAACATAAACCAACAACTCTTTCCACCAACTCTTCCAATTGACATGCCATTGTTGACTAAACATAAACCAACATTTTCACAAGTTTTATCCTGATTGTTAACCAAGAACCACGGAGTAACTAAGGAAACCACTTATTTTTGCTGTACTACTTCCACAGGTAACTTTTCCCACATAAATACTTTACTTTAATAAAAGAGATGTCTGTAAAGATTATCCCTGACACTTCTCTGTGAGAGAGGTAACCACTATTGCATGGGTAGCTACTGACAATGTAAATGTGACTATAATGTTTCCCAATCTTTCACCCTATTTTTTTTAATAAGGTAATGTAAATATCATTACTAATATACCAAGAAGGTACTGCAAACATACAAAATTACAGCACAGCTGAAGCTGTCACAATTTCAGAACTTCTATAAATCCATATACTGATTATCAAAAAACAAAATTTATGTACTGATCTAAATCTTTCACCCTATTAGAATAGCGTAAATGTCTAACATTAAAAATATTACCCGCCCGCCGCAAGGGCTTTGGTTTAGTGGTAAGGCCGCAGTACATGATTGCCAGTTACGCACACGTTAAGAGTTTAAACCTTGCCGTATACAAAAGCTTGGTATTTAAGTGGTGAAGGGTAGAAAGTCTATTATCCACCGAGTGTCAAACCATGTGGCACTCGCTCTCGGGTATTTATCGTTTATAAAAAAGAAAAAGATTTCCACCCATATACCAGCAGCTTTTCATACTTCTCAAAGTAGGAATCTCTTGACCCTAACTACAAGAACATCTAAAAAAAAAGGTTAGGCTTTCTTTCACACTCCTGCCCCATGCGAACCATCACAAGATTCCTTCAAATTATCCTTGTTCGTGTCACCTGTCAAGAGAATTTTGGTATGGCATCTCTGGTAATCTGAAATACTATTTATTCTGACTAATAAAATGCATAGTTTTGTTTGAGTTCAAGTCATCTAAAGATATATACTTAAATACCACTGTTTCCCAAGCTGATGTACATTATCAAGACAGAGAACATGACTGAAGCTCAGGTTGTTTAGCAATAAAATTGACAAAAAGCTCATACTCAAATTAACAAGTTAAAGACTACCTTATTTGATCACGTCGTATAAATGCAATGAGGTTAACTAGTAGTATTTTCCACACTTCTCAAACACAAAAACAACAGTAGGAACAATTTATCCAACCCGAAAGCATCTATATGGTAACTAAGTAATGACCAATAGGATGCCAATTGTGTGATAAAGTCTAAGGCTTTAGGATTAAACTTTTCTTTTACCATTTCCCTTATTTTCCTGTGCCTTTTTTTGGGGGGACAAAATCCCTTATTTCCATGTAATCCTAAAAAGATCTAGAAAGATCATGGACTGTATAAGACAATATAAGAAAAAAGGTACTGTTTTCTGTTCAAGAAAGTACGATAAACTATTGAGTCAATTAGCAGTGTTTTAATTTGAGGGGAGGATGGCAACTGGATACGCAAATGTTATTACATACCACGTGTTGCTCATAGATGGAGCGCAAAGCATCTCCAGCACTAATAGCATTGTGTGATTCAATCGTTGTGACTGAAAAGTTTGGTTGGCCAAACCAATTGGAGTTATCCAAATAATCAATCACTTGCTTAGAATGGGCAGAACAGAAAACAAAAACTTCTTCCACTCCAGCAGATTCAAGCCATGCCAAGGTATAATCTATCATAGGGGCATTCACTAATGGTAGCAATACCTGCAATTCCAAAACCATTGAACTATAGTAAACACCAGTAACAATACAATAAAGATAACACAAGATTCTGGAACCCATAAAACATTTAGAACCAGCTATTAATCACGAGTATTTGTCTTTAAATATATGGGGGGGAAATGACAACGGAAAAGAGGGAAAACGTATTAAGGCTCATTACTTTGGGGCGTTCAAGAGTGATGGGTCGGAACTTAGTGGTGAAACTATCGGCCAAAACAATAGCCTGCAACGGGGTACGAGCCAATTCCTCTTCAGCATCATCTGCTCCCCCCATTCCTCCTCCTTTCTTTGCCACCATTGCTGCGTGTGTGAGTGAGTACGGGTCTACAAGATGGTTTCAGAATATTTTTTGCTTGTGAAACCCTCGCCTTTCAGTTCTAACTAAAACCTCTCTCTTCAGTCGCGTAGGATTTTGAGCTGATTCGGATTCGATGATCAAAATCAATGTCGGGTTAACCGGGCGTAGACTATTTGGAAGTTGGAACCGAGCTTCTGTTACTTAACAAAAAAATATATATATTATTACAGATTGCGCTTGACAATTTTCCTCTATTTTTATGAAGTTATTAGCATAATTTAAATATCTGGCGTGATGGCTTCCTGACCACTTAAACTTGTATTGATTTATAAAGTCGATACATGAACTTATATTTTTTCCATTTGAACACTTCAACTTGACGGAATGAATACTAGTAAACATATTTCACCATTGACCAAGCCTATGTGGAAGTGGCACAGCTAACATGGCTAAATTGTGTGCAAATCACGCTGCCAAAGCGCGTAAATAATTTTATTTCTATTAAAAATATTAGAAATAGAATAAAAATAAATAAGAAAGAAAAAATAAAAGGAAATAAAAGATTTTTCTCTCTCCCCTATTCTTTTTCCCTCTCCTTCCACCTCTCTCATCTTCCCAAGCAAACTTCAACCACATCCTGTAAAAAAAATTATTTTCTTATAGGGTTAAATGCGGTGGTTGAAGTCAGCTGGAGCTTCAGATCCAACCGTGTTTAGGTTTGCTGCATTTCACAGAAGCTTCAGTGCATGACTACAATGGTGAGAAATTCGTGAGGAAAGGCAAAGCATTTGTTGTCCACGGCGGCAGCGAAGGAATTTACACCTCTACTCCTAACTTCACTGATTCTTCTTCTTCCTCTGACTCTTTCATTCGGTAATCACTCTCTCCAGAATGCAATTTATCCAGATCTATGTGAAAAAATTATTAATTTCATATGCCAGCAAGGCTGGCCTTCAGTTGAGTGAAGCACATATAGCTTTGCAAGTTTGGTTACTATTACTAATGGCTTCTTGGAGGTAAAATTTATGATCCCTTTTTTTTATGTTTGGATATGATAATGTTCCTAATTTTGTATAACGTAACGTCATATAATAAAGACCAAACTGTCACTACCTGGATTTTCCATCCTCGGGAGTCGTGATGACGCCTACTAACGAGAGATGGGCAAGCCAACCCTTAACAACCTTTTTCATTATATGATTTACTTCTTTTAATAATTAACAGTAATATCATGCAAACAACAAAATAAAGTAAATAAGCGGAAGTCTTTAATTAAAGAATCTGAACAATAATGCAGAAAATCAACATAACCTCTACCCAAGAACTTGTGTCACATACTCACGAACCACTAAGAATATTGAACACAACCGTCTGAAAGAAAGTACAATCTATTTGTCTCGAATACATGAGATAACATGCTAAAATAAAAGATAGATGAGACGTCGGGCATGCGGACGCCTGCAAGGCTACCTCGGTGTCTCGCTGGACTGAAGGCTAACTCCCACACTACTGCTGTTATCCAATGCCTGGATCTGTGCAAAAGAGAACAGAGTTTAGTATCAGTGCAACCGACCTCATGTGCTGGTAAGTGCCTAGCCTAACCCCGGCGAAGTAGTGACGAGGCTAGACCGGACCACCACATAAACCTGTGCAGTTATGTAGATATATACAGCGGAATCGAAATACAAAGACAAGTAAACAATATGGGAAGGGAGCATACTGTGGGGAAAAATAACAACTCCGAATAAAATCACCAGATAACAAAGGAAAACAACATAGCTTTATCATAAACAAAACATCGGAAATCAATAAGTGCACGGTATCACCCTTCGTGCTTTTACTCTCATCCTCACCAAGCAATGATGTAATAATAATGTGCACGTCATCACCCTTCGTGCTTTTACTCTCTTCCTCACGTATAATCAATAGAATTGGCACGGAATGGTACATCGTGCGGCACGGGATCACCCTTCGTGCTTTACTCTTTTTCCTCACAATAAGTAAACAATGCACGGTATCACCCTTCGTGCTTTATACTCTTTCCTCACAATAAACAAATAATGTACAGCATCATCTTTCGTGCTTTAACACTCTTCCTCACCCAAACATCAATCACAAATAAGGGGGCAAGGGAATCAACAAATTTATAGTAGAAATCCCTGCAAGGGAATACGATTAAACAATTAATCCCGGCAAGGGCATAACATCAACAATCTCAACATACCGGCAAGGGAACATTTTAATAACTCATTCTCTTCTTTCACTTTCATTTCATAACTCACTTTACCACCTGAGCCAATGTTCTAAAGGGTTCAATTATTTCACATACTTTCACAAGCTTTTCACAACAATTAGGAATCATCACCAAGGCATGACCATATAACGAAATCAAGATATTCACAATTTAAAGACCCGCGGTCATGCTAGACACCAACATGTAGATACTCGTCACCATGCCTACACATCGTACTCGGTAATTACCACATAGAAAATAAGACTCAACTCCTAATCCCTCAAACTAAGGTTAGATCAAACACTTACCTCAAACTTCCACGACCAATTTAATCCACAACAACAGCTTTCCCTCTCGAATTCGGCTCCAAATCAATCAAATCTATACAATAATGACCTCATAACATCAATACATGCTAAACAGATCAAAGCCAATGCTTAATTATAGATTTCCAAGCTTTCTTCCCAAAATCCCAAAAAATGGACCCCGGGGCCGCTTGGTCAAAACACGAGGTTCAGACCAAAATTAAATCTCACATTCACCCAAGAGCCCGAATATATAATTTGTTTTCAAATTCGACCCCAAGACGAGGTCTAAATCAAGAAAAATTAAAAAGCCCTAACTCTACCCATTTTTTCCAAATTCCACCATTAATTACATGTTTTAGGCTTAGGATTTCAATGGATATTGAAGGAAACAGAAGGAAATAAGCTAAGAATTAATAACCCAAGAGGTCTTGATGAAGAATTTCTTCAATGGACGCCTAAGAGCTTGGAGAAGAAAGGTTTTTATGAAAACTTAGTGAAATACCGTAACAACATTGTTCTGGAAATTAAAATATAACTGGGCATAATTTCCCTTCACGTTCGCAACAGGCTGGTCGCGTTCGCGAAGGGTAGCACTTAACAGACCATCACGTTCGCGAGATGAAGAATGCGAACGCGAAGAGTAAAAGGGCTGGGGTCCAGAAATTGACCTACGCGAACGCGATGAATAAGTCATGCAAGGCTACGCGATTGTGAGGGTATGAATGCGAACACGAAGAGGGAAAGAAGGCTAAGCTCCCAGGGTCAAATAACCCTACGCGAACACGTGGGCTGGGACGCGAACGCGAAGAAGGGGAAAATTAAAGCATCGCGAACGCGGGAGGAAGAACGCGAAGAAGAAATGGGGACTGCAACAGCTGAAGCAAAATCTGCAATTTTTCTTAAGTCCAAAACCACTTCGAAACACCTCCAAACCACTCCCGAGACCTCGGGACTCCTAACAAAACACATACACTAACTAAACAACATCCTACGAACTTAACCGTGTGATCAAATCGACAAATTAACATAAAAAACAATGAATCAAACCTCAAAATCAAGAGTTTTTTCTTTAAACTTCATTAAGTTTCAAATCTAGAACTTTAAGCCCGAAACACGTCAAACGACGTCCGATTTCAACCAAACTTTACAGAAACATCTTAAATTACATATAATACTTGTACCAGGCACCGGAACCAAAATACGAGCCCAATACCAACACATTCTAATAAATTTTCATTTCAATTCTTCCTTAACAGTTTCAGAAAACAATTTCCTTTAAAAATTCATTTCTCGGGCTCGGGACCTCGGAATTCGATTCCGGGCATACGCCCGAATCCCATATTTTCCTACGAACCCTGACCATCCAATCATGGGTCCGGGTCCTTTTGCCCAAAATGTTGACCGAAGTCAAATTTTATTCATTTTAACACCAAAATTTAGCATTTTTTCACAGAATTTCACATTTAAGCTTTCTGACTACGCGCCCGGACTACGCATGCAAATCGAGGCGACTCTAAATGAGGTTTTAGAGGCCTTGGTAGCATAAAATGGATAAGAAAACAGGTGATAACCCCTTTGGGTCATCACATTCTCCACCTCTAAAATAAATGTTCGTCCTCGAACGGACAGAAGAAGGAAGTACTTGAGTCGGGGAACTGATAAGGGTAGTGGCTCCGCATATCAGACTCGGACTCCCAGGTCGATGCCTCAGGAGGCTGACCTCTCCACTGAATACGAACAAAAGGGAAACTCTTGGATCTCAACTGATGAACCTGTCTGTCTAGAATAGCCATCGGCTCCTCCTCGTAAGACAAGTCCTTGTACAACTGGACAGTGCTAAAATCTAACACGTGGGCTGGATCGTCGTGATACCTCCGAAGCATGGACACATGAAACACTGGATGTACGGTTGATAAGCTCGGAGGCAAAGCAAGTCAAGCTACCTCTCCAACTCGATCAAGAATCTCAAACGGACCAATGAACCTGGGGCTAAGCTTGCCCTTCTTCCCAAATCTCATCACGCCTTTCATAGGCGACACTTAGAGCAATACCCTCTCACCAACCATAAAAGCCACATCTCGAACCTTGCGGTCTACATAGCTCTTTTGCCTAGACTAATCTGAACGAAGCCTATCTCGAATGATCATGACCTTGTCCAATGCCTCCTAAACTAAATCCATACCCAACAACCGAGCCTCTCCCGACTCAAACCATTCAACTGGAGATCGACACCGCCTAACATATAAAGCCTCATAAGGAGCCATTTGGATGCTTGACTGGTAGTTGTTTTTGTATGCAAACTCCGCTAAAGGAAAGAACCGATCCCACGAACCTCCAAAGTCAATAACACAAGCTCAAAGCATATCCCTCTAAAATCTGAATAGTCCGTTCGGACTGACCGTCCGTCTGGGGATGAAATGTTGTGCTCAACTCAACCCGTGTGCCCAACTCTCGCTGAACTGCCCTCTAGAAATGCGAGGTAAACTGCGTACCCCGATCCGAAATGATAGACACGGGCACACCATGAAGGTGAACAATGTACCGAATATATATCTTAGCAAACCTCTCAGAAGAATAGGAGGCTGCCACAGGAATGAAATGCGCTGACTTGGTTAGCCTATCAACAATTACCCAATCACATCAAACTTCTTCCGAGTCAGCAAAAGTCCAGTAACAAAATCCATAGTGATCCGCTCCCACTTCCACTCGGGAAGCTCGATCCTCTGAAACAAACCACCAAGCCTCTAATGCTCGTACTTAACCCGTTGACAATTCAAACAACGAGCCACATATGATAAGATATCCTTCTTCGTTCTACATCACCAATAATACTGCCGTAAATCTTGATACATCTTCACGGCGTCCGGATGAATAGAGTACCGGGAAATATGGGCCTCCTCTAAAATCAACTCTCGGAGCCCATCCACATTATGCACACAAACTCTACCCCTACAATCTCAAAACTCCATCATCATCTAAAGTAACCTGCCTGGCACCTCCTCGCTGCACCGTGTCTCTAAGGATGCACAAATGGGGATTATCATACTGCCGATCACGGATACGCTCCAATAATAAAGAACGAGCGACCGTGCAAGCTAATACCCGACTAGGCTCAGAAATATCTAGCCTCACGAACTGATTGGCTAAAGTCTAAACACCCAAAGCAAGTGGCCTCTCACCAACTGTAATATAAGCAAGACTGCCCATACTGTCTGACTTCATACTTAATGTATCGGCCACCACATTGTCCTTCCCCGAATGATATAGAATGTGATGTCATAATCCTTCAACAACTCCAACCACCTCATCTACCTCAAATTCAAGTCCTTTTGCTTGAACAAGTACTAAAGACTCTTGTGATCCGTGAACAACTCACATGCCACGCCATACGGATAATGCCTCCAAATATTCAATGCGTAAACTATGGCTGCCAACTCCAAATCATGAATCGGATAGTTCTTCTCATGAATATTCAACTGCCTCGAATCATAGGCAATGACCTTGCCATCATGCATCAACACTGCTCGAAGCCCAACACGGGAAGCATCGCAATAGACTGTATAAGGCCCTGAACCTGTGGGCAAGACCAACACCGGTGCCATAGTCAGAGCTATCTTGAGCCTTTGAAAGCTCGCCTCACACTCGTCCAACCATCTGAACTGGGTCTGGTCAACGGGGCTGCAATAGATGAAAACCCATCCACGAACCGTCGATAGTAGCCTGCCAACCCCAAGAAACTCCGAATCTCTATAGCTGATGCTAGTATAGGTCAGTTCTTGACTGCCTCAATCTTCTTTGGGTCCACCTGAATACCCTATGTTGATACGACATGACCTAGAAATGACCTAGAAATGCAACTGAACCTAACCAAAATTCACACTTGGAGAACTTTGCATATAACTGACTATCCCTAAGAGTCCGAAGAACCACTCTAAGGTGCTTCTTGTGCTCCTCCTGGCTGCGGGAATATATCAATATATCATCAATGAAAATTATCATGAATGAGTCCAAATAAGGCCTGAACACTCGATTCATCAAGTCCATGAAAGCTGATGGGGCATTAGTCAACCCAAATGACATAACCAAGAACTCATAATGCCATAGCGAGTGCGGAAGGCTGCCTTAGGAACATTGGATGCCCTAATCCTCAATTTATGGTAGCCAGATCGTAAGTTAATCTTGGAAAATAACCTTGCACCCTGAAGCTGGCTAAACAAATCATCAATCCTCGGCAGTGGATACTTATTCTTGATCGTTACCTTGTTCAATTATCGGTAATCAATACACATTCTCATTGATCCATCCTTCTTCTTGACAAATAACACTGGCGCGCCCCAATGTGAGATGTTGTGTCTAATGAAACCCTTCTCAAGTAAATCCTGTAATTGTTCCTTTAACTCTTTCAACTCCGGCGGGGCCATGCGATATGGCGGAATAGAAATGGGCTGAGTTCCCGGAACCAGATCAATGCAGAAATCAATATCCCTGTCTGGTGGCATACCCGGTAGGTCTGGAGGAAAAATATCAGGGAACTCACAAACAACGGGTACATAATCAATAGAGGGAACCTCATCACTGGAATCACGAACATAGGCTAAATAGGCCAAACACCCCTTCTCGACCATATGCAGAGCCTTCACATATGATATAACATTGCGGGTATAATGACTAGGAGTCCCTTTCCACTCTAAACGAGGCATACCCGGTAAAGCTAAGGTCACAGTCTTGGCATGATAGTCCAAGATAACGTGATAGGTGATAACCAGTCTATCCCTAATATAATATCAAAGTCGACCATATCTAAAAGCAACAAATCTGCACGAGTCTCCATATCCCCAATCACCACAACACAGGAACGATGGACTCGATCGACCGTGATAAAATCACCCACCGGCGTAGACACATAAACATGAATACCCAATGAATCACTAGGAATGACCAAATACGAGGCAAAATAGGATGACACATACGAATACGCAGACCCCAGATCAAACAACACTGAAGCATCTCTATCACAAACTAGAACCGTACCTGTAATAACCGTATCTGAAGCCTTTGCCTCGGGCCTAGCCTGAAGAGCATAACATCAGGGCTGGGCCCCACCACTTTGATCTACCTCTCTGGGATGCCCTATTGTTGGCTGACCTTCACCTCTAGCGGTCCGAGCTCCACCTTTATGACCTCTACCTCCACCTCTGGCACCTCTACCCCCACCTCTAGCTAGCTGGGCGGGTTGTGGAACACCTAGTGCTTGAACCATGGCATGAGAACCCTGGTGCTGAGAACTGCTCAGTGCTCGAGGGAAAAATCTGGCAATATGACCCATGTCACCACAAGTGTAACAAGTCCTCGGCTGCTGAGTCTGTTGGCCCTATCGACAAGAATGACCACCAGAGAAACTCTAAAGTAGCGGTGCACTGATATGAGTTGACGGTGCACTGAATGGCTGTTGATCAGAATAGTGCGCGTGAGAACCACGACCACCTGGGCACCTTGAGAAACCTGGAGGGCTAACTGGAAAGTCCTAGAAGGCTGACCCCTATCATACGAATCTCTGCCTCCAAGCGAGGCACCACTGAATCGGTATGACTGATGGGGTCTCATCTACTCTATGACCACCCCCCTGTGACAATACCATTTCAATCCTCTGGGCCACATTGGCCGCCTGCTGAAAGGATATCTCGCTCCCGACCTCTCCAGCCATCTGGAGATGAATAGGCTAAATGAGTCCATTAATAAACCGTCTCCCTCTCTCCCTCTCAGTGGGGAGTATAACAATAGCATGGCGGGCCAACTCAATAAACATAGTCTCGTACTGGGTGATTGTCATAGATCCATGATAGAGACGCTCGAACTGCCTCTGATAGGCCTCTTGCTGTGTAATAGGGAGAAACTTATCCAGAAATATATACGTGAATTGCTCCCAAGTCAAGGCAGGAGATCATGCTGGTCTAGGTAAACAGTAACCCTTACACCAAGTCTTGGCAGATCCAGACAATCGGAATGTAGCGAAATCAACCCCATTGGTCTCAACAATACCCATGTTCCAAATAACCTCGTGGCAGCTATCCAAATAATCCTGAGGATCCTCGGTAGATGCACCACTCAAGGTAGTAGTGAAAAGCTTGGTGAACCTATCCAATCTCCATAAAGCATCGATAGGCATAGCTGCCCCATCACCGGCCTGGGCTACCACACCCGGCTGAGCTACTCCAACTGGCTGAACTGCTGGAGTTTGAATATGAGGAGATACATTCTCCAGAGTACGAGTAGCAGGAGTCTAGGCCCTCCTCCAGCCTGAGAAACGGTTGGTGCTACAGAAAGCAAACCTGCTCGAATGACCCTCTCCATAAGACCCACCAATCGGAACAGAGCGTCCTGAAAAACTGGGGTAGCAATAAACCCCTCTAGAACCTGATCTGGGCCCACCGGAACTGATGGGCTGGGTCGGAACCTCCTCGTCGAAGTCAACCTGAAGCTCCGGCACTGGTGCTGCTGCTCGGGGCTGAGCTCTGCCCCTACCTCAGCCTTTAGCACGGCCTTGGCCTATGCCCCTAGCGGGAGCTGCCTGGGGCTTGGACTGCTGATCAGAAGATGAGGAAGCGCGTGTTCTCGAAAATCAATAAATGCACAACATCACCCTTCGTGTTTTTACTCTCATCCTCACCAAGAAACGATGTAATAATAATGTGCATGCCATCACCCTTCGTGTTTTTACTCTCTTCCTCACGTATAATCAATAGAATCGGCACGGAATGGTGCATCGTGCAGCATGACATCACCCATCGTGCTTTACTCTCTTTCCTCGCAATAAGCAAATAATGCACGACATCACCCTTCATACTTTACACTCTTTCCTCAAAATAAACAAACAATGCACGGCATCACCCTTCGTGTTTTAACACTCTTCCTCACCCAAAGAACAATCATAAACAAGGGGGCAAGGGAATCAACAAATTTATAATAGAAATCCCGGCAAGGAAATATGATTAAACAATTAATCCCGGCAAGAGCATAAAATCAACAATCTCAACATCCCAGCAAGGGAACAATTTAATAACTCATTCTATTATCATAACTCACTTTACCACTTGAGCCAATGCTCCAAAGGGTTCAATTATTTCATATACTTTCACAAGCTTTTCACAACAATTAGGAATCATCACCAAGGCATTACAATATAACGAAATCAAGATATTTACAATTTAAAGACTCACGGTGATGATAGATGTCACACCTCCTTTTTACACTTACCCCGAGTGATAAAGTATAAAGGAGTTTTTCCAATTTAAAGTGACATTATTCGAAATGAGATTGTTTAATCATTTCAGAGTCGCCACTTGGGAAAGGTTCGACTTTTGGTGTCCCAAGTCACCGATTTAACATGAATCCCAAATCGAGGAAAATTTTCGACTTCCCAATTGGAGTCTGCGAACCAGAAATTCTAAATATGGAATTATGTTGATCCGAGGGAAGGTGTTAGGCACCCCCAGACCCGTGGTTCTATCACGGTCGCTTAAACTATTATATTTGGCTAAAAATCTGATTTTTATACATGTTTTTACCTATGTGCTTTTAACTTTTAACCGCTTTTAATTATTGTTATTTTATAAGAATTGCAACATCGTAAAAATACATCTCAAACCACGTCACATCAATGTACCCGTGGTTATTGACATATTTCGACTCCGTTGAGATTTGGATTTGGGTCACATAAATGTGCACCCGAGTTTAAAAAGGTAAAATTATTAAAGATGCGCCTAAAGAGACTAGCGTATTATTATTTTGGGGAGAGCCATGAAATTCGCTAAACAGCCCGTCCCGAACCCTAAATATTTTAATATATACACTTTAAAAAAGGGCCTCGCGATTTATGTATTTTATTTAGCGCGGCGCACCTCTTTTTTATTTTAAAGGGCAACCTAGAGTAAACTAGGGATATTTATTATTGAAGATTGTTGTAAGGCCATGCTTTATGCATAAAATCTTATTAGGGAGTAAATAGGATGATTAACATGGTCTATTTTATCCTAAATCAATCGGAGCCTCAACTTAGACAAATTGAGTTTACAGACCAAGCATGCGGTCCAAGTAAGCCTTCCTTATTATACTATCATTTGCCTATTCCAAAAATATACATATATCAAAGAATTATTAAGGCCAAATGAATATGATACAATAAAAAGGTCCAAGACAACAAATATCTACAAAAAAAGCTAAGGAAGGAAACTGGCAGCACAAATAACTAAAGAAAACATCTAAGTCATATTTGATATTAAAATAATTGAAATGGAACTCTCATGTCTTTATATGCAACAGAAGCAAACAACACACATTTGGAGGCATTTAATGAGCCAAAGCATTTGATGTTATTTTAACAAGCTAACAAAGAGCAAGAAAGAATGAACGAGAAAACGGACCTCTGCGAACTTAAAAGTTCTATAAAAAAAAAACGAAGCTCGGTAATGGAAATTCAAACAAACAACTCGCCGGCGACCTCGAAGACCCCGACGGGATGGGCTTAACTTAAGAGACCAACATCGGTTAAAGAAACTGAAGCTGCTACATTTTATAGTGAAAGAGCTGGTCGGAGATGGCGCAACTCCGGCGAAACGCCGGGAAGACAATGACCTAGCGGAGATAAATTTACATGGCTTCAGAATCGATTTTCGGAGTGGGATGGAGAAGCCGGAGCTGCTGTGGTTTGTTAGATCTTTTCCTGCGTTTTCTGTTGTGTTTATGAAGGTTTGAAAGCTGGGGTTTTTAGCAATTTCGTAGCTGGTTTGGTTGTTTTTTTGGAGCTATTTTCGGATCAGTTTTTTTTTGCTGATGAAGAAGAAGTATCGAGAGGTTTTTTTTACTGCCTGTGTATATCCCGTGTATACGGAATGTATATTCAGTGTATAACCCGTCTCTACCAGGTCCCGTTTTTTCTTCCTCTCTCTCAAAAATCTCAGATCACTCACTCTTTGTCTCCTCTTTTTATTTTTGTGTGTATATTTTTGTTCTTCTTCTTTTGTTTGTGTGTGTGTGATATTATAACTTGTGTGAGGAAGTAGTGTTAGGGGAGGATAAAGTGGGAACGTGAGGAGTGGAGGGTTTTGGGGAAAAGGGAATAAAGTGAGGGGGGACAAAGGGGAGTAGGGGACAAAAGAGAATGGGGTGGGGACAATGAAAAGTGAAAAAAAAATGGGTGAATGAGATATTAGTAAGATAAAAATTCAAATATGGTAAAAAAATTAGGTGTTAACAATAGACACCAACGTGTAGATACTCGTCATCATGCCTACACATCGTACTTGACAATTACCACATAGAAAATAAGACTCAACTCCTAATCCCTCAAGCTAAGGTTAGACCAAACACTTACCTCAAACTTCCACGGCCAATTCAATCCACAACACCGATTTCCCTCTCAAATTCGGCTCCAAATCAATCAAATCTATAAATAATGGCGTCATAACATCAATACATGCTAAACAAATCAAACCAAATGCCTAATTATAGATTTCCAAGCTTTCTTCCCAAAATCCCAAAATTTGACCCCGGGGCCGCTTGGTCAAAACACAAGGTTCGGACCAAAATCAAATCCCCCATTCACCCACAAGCCCGAATATATAATTTGTTTTCAAATTCGACCCAAAAACAAGGTCTAGATCAAGAAAAATCAAAAAGCCCTAACTCTACCCATTTTCCCAATTTCTACCCTTAATTACATGTTTTAGGCTTAAGATTTCAATAGATATTGAAAGAAACGGAATAAAATAAGCTAAGAATTACTAACCCAAGAGGTCTTGATGAAGAATTGCTTCAATGGACGCCTAAGAGCTTGGAAAAGAAACGTTTTTTATGAACACTTATGAAATCTCGCAACAACACTGTTCTGGAAATTAAAATATAACTTGGCGAAATTGCCCTTCGCGTTCGTGACAGGCTGGCCACATTCGTGAAGGGTAGCACCTAACAGACCATCGTGCTCGTGAGATAAAGAATGCGAACGCGAAGAGTAATAGGGTTGGGGTCCAGAAATCGACCTACACGAACATGTGGGCCCTCACGCGAACGCGATGAATAAGTCTTGCAAGGCTACGCGATCGTGAGGGTATGAATGCGAACGCAAAGAGGGAAAGAAGGATAAGCCCCCAGGGTCAAATAACCCTACGCGAACACGTGGGATAGGACACGAACGCGAAGAAGGGGAAAATTAAAGCATCACGAATGCATGAGGAAGAACGCGAATGCGAAGAAGAAATGGGGTTTGCAACAGCTGAAGCAAAATCTGCAATTTTTCTTAAGTCCAAAACCACTCCGAAACACCTACGAAATACTCCCGAGCCCTCGGGGCTCCTAACCAAATACATACACTAACTCAACAACATCCTACGAACTTAACAGTGTGATCAAATCGCCAAATTAACATAAAAACAATGAATCAAATCTCAAAATCAAGAGTTTTTCTTCAAACTTCATTAACTTTCAAATCTTGAACTTTAAGCCTGAAACACGTCAAACGACGTCCGATTTCAACCAAACTTTATAGAAACATCTTAAATCACATATAAGACCTGTACATGCGCCGAAACCAAAATACGGGCCTGATACCAACACGTTCTAATTAATTTTTATTTCAATTCTTCCTTAACAATTTCAGAAAAATAATTTCCTTTAAAAATTTATTTCTCGGGCTCGGGACCTCAGAATTCGATTCCGGACATACGCCCGAGTCTCATATTTTCCTATGGACCCTCCGGGACCGTCCAATCACGGGACCGGGTCTATTTGCCCAAAATGTTGATCGAAGTCTAATTTTATTCATTTTACATACCAAAATTTAGCATTTTTCCACGGAATTTCACATTTAAGCTTTCCAACTACGTGTTCGGACTACGCACGCAAATCGAGGTAACTCTAAATAAGGTTTTTGAGGCCTCGGGAGCACAGAATGGATAAGAAAACAGGTGATGTCCCCTTTGGGTCGTCACAAAAATATGTCATGGCATTCATGTTAGCGCGATTGGAGAACACTTTCAACTGAAAGTGTTTATTAATATTCATTCCGTCAAGTTGAAGTGTTCAAATGGGAAAAATATAAGTTCATGTATATGCTGTACAAACCGGTACAAGTTTAAGTGGCCAGGAAGCCATTATGCCTAAATATTTTTATTAGTACAATTTAAGAGGGTGTTTGGCTAAGCTTATGAGCTGGTCAAACTGGCTTATAAGCACTTTTGGCTTATCTACGTATTTGGTAAAATTAAAAGCACTTATAAGTTAAGTGTTTATAAGCCAAAAATAAGCCAAAACCCATAAGTTGGTCTCCCCAAAATTATCAAATTTCAGTTTGTAAGCACTTTAGGTTTGACCAAAATATTTACCATTCTATCCCTAAAATATTTAGAATAAAACTCTTTGCATAGCCAGTTCTTGAGCTGCTTATTATTAATTTCAGCACTTTTATCCAAACAGATAATTGCTTATTTTTAAAATCAGCTTCAGCACTTAAAAGTGGTTTCGGCACCTAATCAGCCACTCTAAATCAGCAAAGCCAAACGGGCTCTAAATGTTCTTAATTTTTTTTAATAGCCTTTTCTCTCCTATTTTATCTAAAAATTCGTTGGAGTACAAATTAGATGTATTATCCCGATACTACTAATATATTCTATGATGGTAGAAAAGGCAGTACCTACAACGATATTACAAATTTTGCACCGGGTATAATCACAAAGGATTTATTTTGGGATGGAATTAAATAATTTATTCAAAGAGAAATTAAGATAAAATGTTTACACACTTTTAAGAAGACATAATTTACCTACTCACATTCTCGTCGGGAAATGAGTATTATATCATGATTATTTATTTTGCAATTTATTGCTTTTGGCTAGAAAAATAATTATGCAATAATAAAGTACTATCTTATTTGTTTCACCAAAAAGTGTTAAACTCTTTGTTAAACTAATTAATGATAAAATAGAGGATAAGTTTTAGCCAAGAATAATTAATGTTAGATCTAAACACGTTGAATAAGAGAATAAGATATAATCAAGCTTATAAACTTTCGGAAATCATATAAGATATCAAATATAAATGCTAGCCTTACATTTTTGACATATTATCCCATGATGTAGTGATAACGATAAAAAAATATGGAATGCCATCTACAGTGACGAGATCTACCTTTTGTCGATTCAATTAATCATAGTTACAGAGATTTGTATTCATTATTTGAACATTTTCTTAGTTTTCTTCTCGTTTTCTCTCTCCAGGAAAGGAAGCCTCTGCTTCTTGTCTTCTTACCTTATATATATGTTATCAGTATTCCCTTTTATCCAACGGTCCTTAACCAGAATGCCTTCATCCCTTAATTGTACCTCGCATCACCTCCCTCGAGTATCACGGCATTTACTTTGCTGTACAAGTTTTTTGACGGCTCGATCTCGGCAGTGGCCGAGATATTTTGTTGTTATTACGCCTTACAGGCATGAACACGGCTCAGTCGACCCTTTACCATTCCTTTTGAGCTCTAATTCACGTGTGATCAGATTTTGACCCATACAGTTAGTCCCTCCGCCGTTAAGGTCGGCTCTTGGCGAGCTCGATGGGTGGACTCTGTTGATTCAAAAGTCGGGAGAAATCTGAACATTCTATGCGAGGGACGAGAACCCTATGGCGAGGTAGCGACGTGACGCTTTGAGAATTGCTTCAGAATGTTACGTCAGTTCGAAATTGGATTATCACATCAGTTCGGGATGTTATCAATATTCCCCATGCGTCATTACGTCGCATGTTTCCTAAGTGTTGTGTCGTATCCCGTGCCCTTTTCGTTTTCTAACTAGCGGCTCTTAGTTTTCCCCGCTCAGGGATTTTATATCCTTATAAAAGGGGAGCCTCTCATTTGAATGTTAGATTTTTCAATTTCTTAAGAGAGAACTTCATAAATCTTGTCCTCCTTCTTTGATCTCTCATATTTCTACTTCTTCTAGGATTCGTTGTGACCATTGCCTTTTTCCTTCATCATCTTCATTTATTTTGATTAGAGAAAACAAATGGTTAGTACTTCTTCCCACTCTGATAAAGCTGTAGGTGCTTCGGTGCCGGAGAATGACATATCCCTACTCGAAGAGGGAATGGAAGTGGTGGACGGAGGGGTTTCTGACGGTGGATGAGGTGGTTCCCTGCCCGGGGAAGGCAAGGACCGATTTCAACAGCCCTGCCAGAGATGAACCAAAGCACGTTCCTTCTATGATGGACACTGCAGCGATCACGACGTTCAAAGCCAAATAGGGGATCCCCGATCATATTGGTACCAGGGGATAAAGATATAGTACTTACACCACCTGGGCTACTACGCATTTAACGTGTATCCCTTTGTAATTGGGTACATGATTCCCCTTCCTTCCTTGGTGGTGGATTTTTGCCGCTTTTATGAGGTGTGCCCGGCTCAACTATCACCTTATTCGTACAAGCTCTTTCTCGTTATCGTCAAGTATGCGAAGATAGAGGACCGAGGAATTTATCTAGGGCAGATGCTCCACCTCTTCGCCCATCATTTTCTTCTAGGTACGATGATTCATATGCTTTATTGAGGAACCAAGAGTTTGGTGGTGAATATGGATGATAAGGCCAATCGTCATTTCTAGGAGAGCTGCTTATGTGTCCGGGCAGAGCACGTTGTGTCGAACCCAACAGGGTTTTGTGAAATTTTGCTCATGATTTTTCCTTTCCATTTACTTTGTGCAATTTTTCTTAAGATGGTCGTTATTCGTCTCCTTTACAACTTTATTGAGTATTTGCTTTTGTTTTTGTAGCTGAGAGACTTCCTCCCCTAGTAGTTGCTAATATCCGTGAGTGGGTGAGCGCAATGCTCCACCATACAATGGGGATTCGTAAATGGGCCCATTTCCGTGAGAAGTTTGGGATAAAGCCTCTTACTGGTAAGTTGGCTTGTTGTAGTTTTGCTTTGTCCTCCGTTTTACAGTTTCTTTAACCTTGTCGTTATATGATCAAATCCCTCTTTATTGATAGGTTGGAGAGGAGTGAGAATGACAAGGGCTCTTCCTCTTGCATTCTGTCAATCGATGCCCTCAGACCGTCCTGCACCAAGAGCTATTGTAGGTGAGGGTGTGGGGAGTCTGGTCACTTGTCGAACCGTGCCCGTGTCCAAAACTGTACGCTTTGAGGTTACTCCTCAACTGGAGACTCCGTTCCCCGCAGTCCGCTCAACTAGCTAATCTTCCCGCATCGGTAATAGAGAGGCCCCATCGAAGAGGCGAAGGGTAGTGTTGGAAGAGGCTTCTTTAGTCGAAATGCCTTCGAGAGGTGACCTTGTTTTTACGGCACCCGAGACCGACAATGGTGCTAGTCTAGATACAGAGACGATGCTCGTTGCAGGCATTCAAGAGGCTATTATGACAGAGGGTCGAAGTTCCGAGGCTATTACTGTTGTTCCAGCAGGCCATCATCATCCCGGTTGAACCGCACGCCTTATTCAACCACTGAGAGGGGAAAGGGCGTCATGGTTAAGGATTATAAATCTGAATCCGATATTGATCCTAAGGACATGAGGATGTTTGAGGAGGGTTTTACCCGAACTGTGGTAAGGGCGGAAGGCCCTTCTCGCATACTTAAAATTCCGTCGGATCTCAACCTATTACAAGACACGGTCGATTTGGTAACACAGTTCGATCTTCTATGCTCCGCCGCTGAGAGTGGATCTCTTCAGGAAGTCAACATCTGGTTGTCACACGGCATGGCCGCGATGGCCTTAAGGGTGAGTTCTCTTTTGATTTCTTCATTTTCTAACCTTTGTCTTCATATTGACTCTTTTTTACTGTCTCTTTTTTTAGACTTACATGTTGGAGATCGAGAGTGCTCGTAGGACTGAGATGAAGGGTCGAGATTTTTTTGAAAATGGCCGAGAAGTATCGGTGGTATCTCAATAGGTGCCATGAGATGCACGAGTAGTTTAGAGCGAGCGCTAGCACCCAATCTATTAGGGAGGAGTTGGAGAAAAGAGATGATGAGTTTATGCGGTCTATCCACAGATGTAGTGAGCTTGAGTGGCTGCTTCATGCCAAGGGCGAGGAGCTCGATGCGGGCAAAGGGGTTGCCGCAGAGTGCGAGGACCTTCAAGCAAAAGTTCTATCTTTACGAGCTGAACTTAAGCAAAACGCTACTAGAGTTGACGCTCTGAGTGCAGAATGGACGGATAAAGTGGCCGAGCTAGAAAGTAAAATGGCCGAAATGGAGAAAGCCGAGGGTGCTCGAGTGTCGACTTTGGTGAGGGCGACGGCGGTAGAAGACACTATCTACGTCCTCAAGTCCGAGCAAGAATCTGATAGGGCAATGGTGTCACGACCCAAACCCCACTCCGGTCGTGATGGTGCCTCTCGTGAAGACATGGACAACAACCAACCCTATTTGCCTTTTTCAAAAATAGATAACATGAATAAAAAACTTTAAAGTCGATTCCATAATATTACTTAGCGGAAGTACAACCTAACACAGCCCAAACCGGGGTGTCACAAGTCACGAGCATCTAGAGGAGTCTAAATACAACTACAAGGCCATTTATATACAGAATAGAATTTAGAATCAAAGGAAGAAATCTGGTTCTGCGAACGCTGGCGGTCACTTTGCTCAGCTACGATTGCACAAACTTTAACCAGCTCAAAACCCGCTACCGGGTGAACAAACACCTGCATCAGCACGCGAGGTGCAAGGAGTAAAGTGAGTACTCCAACTCAGTAAGTAATAAAAGTAAATAATAACTGAGAAACAAGAAATCACGTAAAGCAACCAACATGCTGTATAGAAGTCGGGTAAATTTTCTGAGAAAATAGTGAAATCTGTAAAATCTTTAGAAATACCTTGGCTCAGTTCAAATCTTTTTTGAAAATGATCTTTTCAATAATTACAAAAATGATTTAAAAACGGTTAGTGCTGATAAGCACATAAAATCCGCCCCTCGGGCTCAAATACCACAGTAAAACAGGTAAAGGCAAATAAATATGCAAGATGAGCACATAAAAGTTTGCCCCTCGGGCACATCTCAAACAGTACCAGCCCCTCGGGCTCAATATCAATCGCTCAGAACAGTATATTATCAGCCCCTCGGGCTCAGTATCACATCACTCAAACAGTATCAACCCCTCGGGTTAAGTATCACATCACATGGGTACCCGCGCTCACTGGGGGTGTACAGACTCCGGGAATGGCCCCTTATGGCCCAAGCGCAATATCAAGCCACCTCATGGCATGGATTTGTTCTTGGTCAGTCATTGTTACCTGACCAAGACGCATCCTACAGTGCCATTGTTACTACTGTTTAAAGTTTGTCCGCTCTGGTCAGTCATTGTTATCTGACCGCACGATTTTTATTCCCGGTCAGTCATTGTTACCTGACTAGGTGGGTATCCGCGCTCACTGTGGGTGTGCAGACTTTGGAGGGGCTCCTACAACCCAAGCGCAATAATAACATAAAGCCTGAATGCCTTTTCACAGAATATCACTCGAGGCCTGAAAGCCTCCTCACATAACACTCGAGGCCTGAAAGCCTCACTCAGTCCAGAAAATATCATAAGCCCCTCGGGCATCAATAAAATAATAGTTCTCAGCCCAGACAACGGTGACATATCAATAAAGTCTCAAAAATCAATTAAAACGGATGAGTTTGCAAAAATAGTATAATCAACAGGACTGAGTTCAAGTAGTATATCGAATAGTGAGGAAAGAGTGATAAAAATCTCCGAAGGGTTCAAATAATTGGCACGAAGCCCAAAAATGGCAATCAACCCAATTCATGATAATATTAAATAAGTTTTAGTCAAATATGAAATCAACAACCGGGACGGACCAAGTCACAATCCCCAACGATGCTCTACCCCACGCTCGCTATCCGGCATGCAAGTCACCTCAATATAGCACTACGGTGTGCAAATTTGGGGTTTCAAATACTCAGGATATCATTTACAATCATTACTTACCTCGAACCGTTGAAATCTCTAGCTCGAGACGCCTTTGCCGCTCAAATCGGCCTCCTCGAGCGTCGAATCTATCCAACATCAGAGCAAATACATCACAATATGCCAATGAGACAATACCTAATCGAAAATAATCGAAAAATGGCAAAAATCTCGAATTTAGCAAAACCCGAGCTCCGTGACTACTTCTCAAAAATCAAAAAATTTAACATCAATGGATTCCTTATCTCGCCACGAGTTCATACATACTAAGAACTCTCAAATTCGAGCTCAAATGACCCATCGAATCCCATTTGAAATATCAAAAACTCAAGCCCTAGTTCAGCAATTTTAGGCTTAATTTCCATGAATTTCTACGTTAATTTCACATAATAAACATGTTTTTAACTCATAAAACTTACCTCCAGTCAATCCCAATCGAAACCCTCTTCGACTGCTCCCAAAAAGCTCCCAAGATGTTCAACAATGGAGGAAAATACCCTTAGCTCGCAGATCAAATGTTATTTTAAAACCCTTCTGCCCAGGCCTATTTCTGCTTCCGCGATAAAAATGTCGCTTCTGGAACTTTCGCTTCTGCGATTTCTCTCATTTCGCCCACAACCGCTTCTACGGTCCATTACTCGCATAAGCGAGACCGCTTTTGCAATCGA
Source organism: Nicotiana glauca (assembly GCA_026770625.1). NCBI lineage: Eukaryota > Viridiplantae > Streptophyta > Magnoliopsida > Solanales > Solanaceae > Nicotiana > Nicotiana glauca. The sequence goes on from MU675752.1 coordinate 89,183, forward strand.
TTTGTCCGCTTCTGCTGAACTACCCCAGACTCTGCTTTTCACTTCTGCGGTTACCCCTTCGCTTCTGCGGAACCGCTTATGCGGTCCATTTCCACATAAGCGAAAACACCAGATACCAGAACTCTTCAGCAGTCACACAAGTCCAAAATTCACCCTGTTGGCCATCCGAAATCACCCCGAGGCCCCCGAGGCCTCAACCAAAAGTGCCAACCCATTCCAAAATATCATCCAAACTTTCTCCAATCATCAAAACACCACTATTAACACTAAAACCATCAAATTACATCAAATCCAAGCCTAAGTTTCTTTAAATTCTTCCGAAACTTGCATTCGATCAAAAACCCAACCAAACCACCTCCGAATCATTTGAAATTTTGCACACTCACATCCCAAATCACCTAACGAAGCTACTGCAACTCTCGGAATTTCATTCTGACCCTCGGATCAAAATCTCACCTATTAACCGGAAATCGCCAAAATGCTAACTTCGCCAATTCAAGCCTAATTCTACACCGGACCTCCAAAATCACTTCCGATCACACTCCTAAGTCACAAACCAACCCCCGAATCTAACCGAATCACCGGAAATCATATCCGATCATTATAACTCATAAGTCAACCTCCGGTTGACTTTTCCAAATCAAGCCTTCCTTAAAGAGACTAAGTGTCTAATTTTATATCAAAACCAATCCAAATCAAATCTAACACACCAATTACTGATAATGAAACATGAAGAAGTATAAAACGGGGGAAACGGGGCGGTTCTCATGAGACGACGAGTTGGGTCGTCATAGATGGCCATGCTAAAGGAGGCATGGCTCAAGCAGCGAATTGGTGAACTTGATCGAGATGCTTTGAGCTTGGGAGATCAAGTTGCGGCTCTTGAAGTTGAGAATGCGCAGTTATAGGCTAAAGCTCCCCCTCAAGAGTCTGCATCGGCTATTGTTCCCTGCCATGTGTATAAGCTATAGGTCCATGTTGAGGCCCAACGTGATATATACAAGGGTTTGTGGGAGGCGGGGAGTGTTCCTAAGGCCGCCTTTAAAGATGCTCGGGTGAAAGCATGCGAGGCTCGTAGTGCCTGCGGTTATGACCATGCGACACCGGAGGCTGGTGAGGGCATTGATATTGAGGATTGGGCTTCCTTCTGATGATAATGGTGCTGGGGAGAACGTCGGTGGAAATGACGTCGAGTGAAACTTTGTTGCAGCTTTTGTACTTAGTTTTTTTTCATCTTTTTCTTGGGACCCTGTTTTGGCCTTTTGTAAGATGCGACTGTTGTGCACGTGCATTTGAATAAAATAGTTGATTCGCCTTTGTTTGTGTAGCTTTTGACCTTCTTTCTCCTTCTCTCCCATTTTTTTGTTTTTTCTTTCTTGAGGAGGAGATCTTCGAATTTCTTTGTGATGAATTCTTGATATTTTAATTGGGAATTTTAATGAGGGCAGATCTAGTTTGCTTGATCAGAGCGAGGTCAGATCTCGTTGCATGAATTTGAATGAAGTCACTTGGGATCTGCAAGTTCGGGCGAGGTTGACTTTTAATTTGTTAACTTGGGCGGAATCAACCTTGATTTGTATATTCGAATGAGGTCGAATTTAAACGTACCAACTTGGGCGAATTCTGTTTGACCTGTATATTCGAGCGAGGTCAAACTTAGAGTTGCCAACTTGGGCGAAGTCAATCTTGACTCATATATTCGAACGAGGTCGAACTTAGGGTTGCCAACTTGGGCGAAGTTAATTTTTTGTGGTGAGTTTAGCGATGGTGGGGGGTGAGCTCATGTGAGGTCGAACTATGACCTGTTATTAGTTCGACGGGGTCAAACTTTGATTTGTTGATTCAGGTGGGCGAATTTTTAATTCTATGTGGCAATGGTCAATGAGAGTAAGGGTGTTAATTCGAGCAACGTAGAAATTGTAACCCGTTATAAATTCGAGCAAGGTTGAACTTTTCATTCATTTAGTGATGGCCGATGACATTAATGGTGTTAATTCGAGCAAGGTTAAAAATTTAATCCATTATAAATTCGAGCGAGGTCGAACTTTTATTTCATTTGGTGATGGCTGATGACCGTAAAGGTGTTAATCTGAGTAAGGTCGAAATTATAACCCATTATAAATTCAAGCGAAGTCGAACTTTTCTTTCATTTAGTGATGGTCGATGGCCGTAAGGGTGTTAATTCGAGCGAGGTCGAAATTATAACCCGTTGTAAATTCGAGCGAGGTCGAACTTTCCTTTTATTTAGCAATGGTTGTAATGGTGTTAATTTGAGCAAGGTCGAATTTGTCACCAGCTGTAAATTTGTCACCAGAGGTCGAACTTTCCTTTCATTTGGGGATGGTCGATGGCCGTAAGGGTGTTAATTTGAATGAGGTTGAATCGTAACCTGTTGCATTACTTTTATAGGAGAACATTACTTGTTGCTTATTGTTTATGCGTACGTTGGGGTGAGTCCCAGTTTGCTTAATTTTGCTTTTTGGAGAGTACCATGTGTCGGGATGAGTCCCAGTTCGTTTGACTTTGCTTTCATTGGAGAGTACTATGCGTTTCATGGGCTCAATGCTCAATCCCCAGTTCCGGAGATTGTTTCTTAATAATTTCAACTTGTTCTGAGTCGTTTCTGTTATCTGTAGTGTGGTACGACTTAGAGGGCTTTTCTCGGTCATTACTTGCGAGGTGGTGTGGTATGTAACATTTTTTTGGTGTGTTTGGTGGCGTTTGTTCCTTGTTTGCATACTTGTAAGAATGCTCGTGTTCCTGTTTTGAACCAAAAAGAGAGTGTGATAACTTAAACCCAAACAAAATTGCATGTTACCTTGGCCTTGTAAGTCGGTTGAAAGGAGGGAAAGGCACTGTAGGGTCACTTGTTTCGCCCCGTGCTCGAATGGCGGTTTCAGATTTGGCAGCCGTGTTTGGCTTCATCGTTAGTCGCGTCTGGGTTTCTCGTGGGTTGGAGTTACCTTGCTCGTTAGGATATTGATATCGAGTCCCAATTCGGTCCCGTCTGATGTGCGCAAACAATAAGGGAACACATGTCATACTTTGTTCATAAATCACATAGTTCTTATGGGTACGAAATAAAACAGGATATGTTCGTTATCTAAAAAATAACATAGTAGACTATCATCCCTTCCTAAGAGGTGGAAGTACAGGTCAGTATGCAAGGTGAATACGTCAAATAGGATTGCGATCATGCTACGTGCGTGGTGATCGTGATCTTACTTTAAACATGCATATGACGTATCAAACCCATTGCTACAGATGATGCATGGGTTTTGCATAGACACCAGACATAATTTCGATTTTGTGTAGAGATCTGACCCAGATTGATTTGGTTATTCTCAAAAGCTTATCTATCACTTTTTCGAGTTAGTGTTTATACCGAGACGGTGAGACTAGGATAGCCTGGAAGTGATATGTAACTGGTTTTACATCTAAAGAAAACGAAAAATTTGGCTAAGAAACCCCCAAAGACGGCGCCAAATTGTTTGACCAAAAAGTGTTAAACTCTTTGTTAAACTCATTAATGATAAAATAGAGGATAAATCTTAGCCAAGGATAATTAATTCTGGATGTAAAAAATATTGAATAGGAGAATAAGATATAATCAAGCTTATAAACTTTCGGGAATCATATAAGATATCAAATATAAATGATAGCCTTATATTTTTTACATATTATCCCATGATGTAGTGTTAACAACAGAAAAATATCGAATGCCATCTACAGTGACGAGATCTACCTTTGTTGATTCATTTAATCACGATTATAGAGATTTGTATTTACTATCTGAACCTTTTCTTAGTTTTCTTCTCGTCTTATCTCTCTAGGAAAGGAAGTCGCCCTCTTCTTGTCTTCTTACCTTCTATATATATTATCAGTATTTCCAATTATCCAACGGTCCTTAACGAGAATGCCTTCATCCCTTGATTGTACGTCACATCGCCTCCCTCAAGTATCACAACATTTACTTTGCCGTACAAGCTTTTTGACGGCTCGATCTCGGCAGTGGCCGAGAAATTTGTTGTTATTACGCCATATGTGCACGACCACGACTCAGTTAACCCCTTATCATTCCTTTTAGCGCTAATCCACGTGTGGTTAGATTTTGACCCATACACCATTTTATGTTATTACCAAGGAAATTAATTCTAACTCATATTAGGTATTTCAAAATTTTAAATAATAGCACCTCTATGTGAATCTTGTTTTGTTGTTAGTTACATTGCATTTTTAAATTGAAAATGTTTGTGTTAAAATTTTTGTACAAGAACAAAAATGAAGTGAAAGCTGGAAAAGTGAAAATACATACTTCAGGAATTTCATTTGGAAGCTTTCTATGGTGTATTAATTTTCAAAGAGACAATAGAATTGAAATACTTATCAAGGGAAGGTAACAAATGGTGAGAGGGCCAAATGTCAGAAATAGTAACTCATAGTACATCAAGCATGGCAGAATACATGTAGAATAAATAGTCAGATGAGCCCACCTTTCTAGAGTTTACATGTCTTAAGAGTGATAGCAATTAGGGATGGCAATGAGACTGTGCGGGTGCGGGTCAATGTGGGTTTAAGTGTTAGTGGGGCGAGGCGGGTTTTGGAATTTGCCGTTGCGGGGAAGGTTCAATTTTTAAATAAAAAAATTACGCGGGGTAGGGCACGGGGCGAGGATTTTATTTTTTGGACTAATAAAAACACAAACACATCACAAGCTCAGTTGTTCAATTTCTCTCTGCAATGGCACGCAAGTCTGAGAAAATCTTAGAGCTATATGGTAAAATTCTATGTTTCAATCCCAATAATTATTTATCTTGTTTGTATTGAAGTTGTAATATATTCTTGAAATCAAGTCATAAGAGGTTCTATTTTACAGGCTACGATTGAACTAAATACCAAATTATACAGAGTGTATCTGTCACGACCCTAAATTCGGACTCGGTCATAATGGCGGATCTCTTGAAGACAAGGCCAGCCGACACACTTTTCAGTTCACTTACAACAATTAAAATAATAAATACTAAGTCTTTAACGGAAGTAAAATCCCAAATAACAGTATAATCTGTGGAATAAAAAGTAACACGACCCGACATCGGGTGTCACCAGTCATGAGCATCTAAAACAATACTACAGGTCTGAAAGTCTACTCCACTACTACATACTGGATCAAAAAGGAAATAAGATTGGGGAGATTGCACTGGACTGCGAATCACCAAGCAACTACCTAGTAAATCTCTGACGATCTGCTGGAACTATCAACCCTCAGTAGCAGGACCTGAGCACCCGAATCTGCACACAAGGATGCAGAGAGTAAAGTGAGTACTCCAACTCAGTGAGTAATAAAAATAAATGAAGACTGAGCGATATAATATCACGTTAAACACAACATTAAGCTATAAGAGGCATAACAAAATCAGTAAATATAATTAAGCAGTAAAATCTCATAAACACCTTTTAAGCAGTCAAATAATATGCAGGAAAAAACTACAAATGGTAAACACATAAGAACTGCTCCTCGGGCACAATAACATCAGAATCAGCCTATCGGGCAATATCACAGAACAATACCATCCCCTCGGTCTATATCTCATATCTCTATGGGTATCCGTGCTCACTTGGGGTGTACAGACTCCGGGAGGGCCCCTTTACGGCCCAAGCGCAATATCAAGTCATCATGTGGGATCATAAACAGGCTCTCGACCTCATATCAATCACAAGCCACCTCGTGGCATACAGTATCAGGCCCTCGACCTCATTATCATAATCAGTATATCGCTGCAATGGGGTGCAGCCCACCCAAAAGTATCCTCACAACACAAGACCTCGGCCTTACTCAGTCAGAATCTCATAAGCTCCTCGGGCAACAGTAAAATGTGAAGCTCAGCTCAAAATATCTTTCAAAATATCATTTAATGTTTCTAAAAGAGAATAACATAGCTGAGTTTTAAAAACAGTGAAAAATATATGGAATGACTGAACACAAGTATGAAATCAAACAGTGAGGAAAATGTCATTTACAATCCCCTAAGGGTTCAAACAATTGTCACCAAACCCAAATATGGTATCTAGCCCAAAGTATAATAACATCAAATAATTAACTATCAAATGCATAGGAAAATAGTCATTCGGGATGGACTACGTCATAATCCCCAATGGTGCACGACCTCACGCTCGTCATCTAGCGTATGTGTCACCTCAACATAGCCGAACGCTTGGGTTTTATACCCTCAGGACATCATTTGAAATCATTACTCACCTCGATCCGGTCCAAACTCTAGCCCGCGATACCTTTTCCCCTCGAATGGGCTTCCACTCGCGTTGAGTCTGTCCAAAATCAGAACCATAGTGTCAAAATATGCTAAGCAAACGAAGCCCAAGCGAAAATAATCAATATACATAAAAAATCCCGAAATTGCTCAAACTCGACCCTCGGGCCCACGTCTTGAAATTCGACAAAATTAACACCAATGGAATACTCATTCTCTCACGACTCTATACATACCAAGAACATCAAAATCGGACTTCAAATGGGCACTCAAATCCCCAATTTAACTCGCAAATTTCAAGCCCTAATTTCCCCAGCTCTTTCTCTAATTTTTCTCGCAAATTTCATAATTAAACAATGAAATAATCACCATAAATACAAGATACGAAGCCCAAATGGCTTACCTCTCCATCAACACTTGATTCCCTCTTGAAATCACAGCTTGGAGTTCCAAAATCGCACAAAATGATGAACAAATGACTGAAAATCGCAAAGGGGATTTTTTATACATTCAGCCCAACACTTTCGCACCTGCGATCCCATAAGCTCATATGTGGAAAAACATCCGCTTTTGCGGATTTCACTTATGTCACCAGGTTTCGCATCTGCGGTTGCCTCACCGCTCATGCGGTATCGCAGATGCGATTACCAAGCCACACCTACGGTCCTTCTCACACCTGCGCCTTTCTTCCGCTCCTATAAAGCTCGCACCTGCGGTCCTCAATCCGTATGTGTGGATATGACAAAAGCATCAATATCAACTGCATTTTCTCAAGTTCAACCTTCCTGAAAACTATCCGAAATTATTCCGAGGTCCCCGGGACCTCAACCAAAAATACAAGCAAGTCACGTAACCTTATTCAAACTCGTCCCAACCTTCGGAACGCTCGAAACAACGTTAAAACACCAAAATCACATCAAATTCAAGCCTAGGGTTCCAAAACTTCCGAATTGCGAATTCGATCAAAAGTCTATCAAACCTCGTCCGAATGACCTGAAATTTTGCACACACGTCACAAATGACACAAAGGACCTACTTTAACTACCGGAATTCCATTCCGACCCCTATATCAGAATCTTACCTATCAACGTGTCAAAATTCTAATTTCGCCAATTCAAGCCTAAATCTACTCCGGACCTCCAAACATTCCGATCACGCTCCTAATTCCCAAATCACATAACGGAGCTAACCAAATCTGAAAAATTCCAATCTAAGGTCATATACTAACAAGTAGGGGTGTTCATGGTTCAGTTTGGATCGGTTTTTCCCTAAAAAGAAACCAAACCAAGTAAGTTGGTTTTTCATATATTAGAACCAAACCAAACCAATTAAGTCGATTTTTTCTCGATTCAGTTTATGTCAGTTTTTTAGGTATTTTTGGTTATTTGTCAGTTTTTACTTAAATATAAGACATACACTACCAAACACACATGTCGGCAACCACATTTTTAACATAACACTATCAAATCAATTGTCTTTTGAGAAATCTATTATTTACCAAGATATATTGATGATAATTGAATCAAATAGTGATGAATAATTTAAGGACTCAATTAAAAATATATTATTTTTAACATGAAATAGATTTTTACACTTAACAAAAGAAAACTACCAATTAAACTTGAATGTAAAGGTAAATAACTGTACAAAAAGTGCAAATGATTAATATTTACTATAAAAATTTTAAAACTTTGTATAAAAGTATACATATATATATAGGTGTAATAATAAATTTAAAATAGATACTCCTCTATTCGATTTGGTTCGGTTTTTTAAATTAAAACCAAAATCAAACCAAATTTGATCGGTTTTTTAATTTTCAAAACCAAAACCAAACCAAACCAAACCAAAAAGCATCGTTTTTTGGTCGGTTTGGTTTGGTTTTTGGATTTTTATGAACACCCCTAACAAGTCAAAACTCGGTCAACTTTTTAAATTTTAAGCTTCAAACTAATAACTGTTCTTCCAAATTTATTCCGAAAACCAAAAAATAACGATTTACATAAGTCATAATACATCACACGGGGTTAGTCATGCCGAGCGAAATGCAAAAACTCAAAATGACCTGTCTGGTCGTTACATCCTCCCCCACAACATACGTTCGTCCTCGAATGTGCCCAAAGTTATTCTAAAAAACATCAAATCGATGTGTAACCCTTCCATGCACATACTCGGGGGTGATCCCACGTCACCCTATCTCATATAGGTTCAATAACACAATATAACTGAATCCAACCTAGCCTATAAACCTTAGAACCATATTTCCACTTCTGAAATCATCTATAAGATCAGAATCTCACATCTATACTTTGAATAAGCCTGAAAAGGCTGTAACAAGCCATACCTGCAACCTTAGATGCAATTACATAATATACCACATAGTTCAAACTCTTGTAGTGATAACTTCTAATCACAGCAGTTGCTCAAAACAACCGAATATCGATAATAAACCTCTTATCAAATAAAGCCTCATTCCAACACTTTCGTATATTGCCAATGATAATTGAAACACATAGAAAATCATAACCATTCCTCAGATCAACCATTCGTGAAGCCACTTCTCCTTTGGCAATGACCATACCAAAATTTTGAGCCGAACGTCGATATTATCCTTCCAACACGCTGAAACCGAATCCATTTGTATTCATTCTAGATCCCAACAATTTCATATAATCCAACACAACTACTTCGGTGACATGACACATCAATACAATCTAAAGCTACAACTTGTGCAATCCGCGCACCAATAAGCAACAATCGGAACGTACTCAAATCATGAAAAATGATTCAAATAAGAGAGTTGTACCACAAGCTCACCAGTACCACCACATACAATGTTGAGAACCCTTCACATATCGTAGAAACAGAACACACGTATCTAAATCGAAAGGTCATACCTCCACATAACTTCGCTATAATGCGCGACCCTACCCAAACACTGATCCACATGAAAGCACGCGCAATTTGATTTCTAGAACCAAAGCAAATCATCATAACTACGGCAAAGCAATTGACATAACCTTACACATACCTGAAAGGACACAACCGACACGCCATCCGGCGAGCAATAACCAATACTCTTCCTACTCGAATTCCACTGAGAGACCCCATTAACACCGCACCACATGTGCCTATAACCAACAAATCCTAACACCTCACAACATGTAAAGGTAACTCATAGATCTCCCCAGATCAGTAATAAGCTCAATAACAATCGAATCAACACATCCTTAATACTCGATCATCCCATAAGGGGTACTTCTAAAATTCTTCTGTTCCACCGAGAAAACCTTGAATATCAACAGTCGATCAGACAAGATAGTGCTGCAATACCAATGAAGTATCCATAACTCAAACACATTTCCCTTCTTGAAATGTATACCCTCATCAAGCCACACCAATCAGTGATCTCATTTATCTAGTCATCTAAAACAGTCCATGCTGCCTAAGAATTTATGACCTTCCTTTCGAAACTGAACTGTAACTTTACCATGCAAATCTCAACCCCACATAACATACCACATATACCATACCATCATATGATAAATATGATAACTTCATAATCCACTCTGAGCTACAAGCAACTACATACTTAACCAGCCAAGAAATTTTCCATTTGATCCCATCTAGGAGAAAATCATTATACATCCCATGCTCCTCGTGCCAGAAGAAAATAAATATCTCTAACTGTGGTAGAAATTATCAAGAGCTCTACGAATACCCCTTGCACAAAATCGAACCATCAAGACTGACTCATTCTAACTCAACCAAGCTACAAAAGCCATCAAAACCTGAGAGCATTGCCATGAAACACCAGTGGAAACCCACCACTTCATAATCACCCAAGAACCGATCATATCCATTACCATGTCGATCCAGCCTACTACCAAGTTGCCATAATCCTCTGAGTTCCTTCCGAATTACCTTCAAATTTATATGTTTCCTTGCTAGTACATCACTATCCTTAACTAAAACTTGCCCCACAAACTCTAACGTTAAACCACACCACCTAAGGCTCATAAGCCACTGAATTTTCTCTTAAATATTCCTAAAGCACCACATTCAAAATACCTACCCTGCAAGGACTTCCTGTAAATCCAAGGCCATTACCTTTACCTTCTTGATACTGCTATATAGAACCCCATAATGATATAGAAATACTACTAGCCTTGACACCTTCTAGTGAAACTTTAGTTTCTAGCAACACATACAACTTGGAAATCTCCAATATTTACATGTAAAATCTTGTACCCATTAGAACCATTCTCGAGAGTCGCCCACTCTACTTAATCTGTAATTAGACCGATCAAACGGACTGGACGATCTGTGCTCCATTAGCACTCCAACACCGCAAAATGTAACCTCACCTTAATGCAACCAAGCAACTTCATGATCTATGCACCGCACATCCTTTACCAATACAACTCAAGTCATTCCACGGTTCTCATACACCCATAATGTATAGAATAACCATTATTGAAATTTGCTTTACTCGAGCCATCCTCGGTCTCAACCTCCGTAAGCCATAACCGATTCACTAGTACGCCTCCACCTGGAACCAACATAGCACATAACCGTGCTATCAACTAGTTAATAGCAGACTCCCCCACTTGGCTCAAAGCCATAGACCAGAACACACAATAACTTCTAATACATATACTCTATTACTGTCATAACACCATAGTAAGATTGAACTAAATTCTTCATGAGCTCATGCAACACAGACCATCTAGTACTTCAAATCTTCTGCAAATCTCGCATTCACCCTCATAACAGTCAAGCCCACTCTCTTAAGAAATTAAAATTCAAATTGTAACACATATATTTTCCTAGTAATAGAGATCCTGCTACAAAACAACATAGGGATCACACAATTTCAGCACACTCCGTAGGAGATAACCTACCTGCTTCGCCTCAAACTAACACCTCTTTATATCTTTCCACCATCATAAACATCATGCAATTACCTAATATTCCTGAGTCTAAACTCATATCACGACATGAAATCTACTTCATTCCCTAACTAGAAAACATGGAAAGCTCTTTCAACACACCCATAACTTGGGGCTACATATCAAATCAAGATGGAATTCAAGTACCAAATAGTTCTTTCTACCCTCAAGCAAACCCTTCTCGTCTCATTCAAATCATTTGAACACATATTGCAGTCACATCATACTCATCACACAGTCATCTAGCTATCACTTACACTAATAGGGATACTACCAAACATATAAATTCAAAAAGCACATGCTCACACAATCAGCACCTCAATTCTCAGGCTACAGGAAAAACCCGGCCTCAAGTCCTCCAGACTGGCCCAACATCATTGCACTAAAATCATGTAACCCTCATCAATCAGGGGATCGCAAGCCATCAATGCATAGTTGATACCGAGCGCTCATGTGCGCATACGAATATGTGGAAGGAATTTAAAGGGTTACATTTCAAGCTGAATCAAGGACGGACGATAAGAATTCAAGAATGTAAAGTTTTTCCTAAAGGTTCTACAACCTCTGCACCAATTCGTGAGACTCTACTAAACCTGCTCATGACTCGTGAGACCTATGTAACCTAGGCTCTGATACCAACTTGTCATCACCCTAAACCCGAACCTGGTCGTGATGACGCCTCTCGTGAAGACAAGGCCAACCGACACACTTTTCACTTCACTTACAATAATAAAAATAATAAAAACTAAGTCTTTAACGGAAGTAAAATCTCAAATAACATATAATCCGCGGAATAAAAACTAACACAACCCGAAATTAGGGTGTAACTAGTCATGAGCATCTAAAACAATACTATAAGTCTGAAAGTCTACTCCACTACTACATAACTGAATCAGAAAGGAGATAAGATAGGGGGAGATTGCACTGGGCTACAAATCGCCAAGCAGCTACCTAGTAAATCTCTGAAGATCTGCTGGAACTATCAACCCTTAGTAGCGGGACCTGTAGCACCCGAATCTGCATACAGAGGTACATGGAGTAAAGTGAGTATTCCAACTCAGTGACTAATAAAAATAGATAAAGACTGAACGATAATAAAATCACGTTAAACACAACATTAAGCTATAAGAGGCATAACAAAATCAGTAAATATTATTAAGTAGTGAAATCTCATAAACACCTTTTAAGCAGTCAAACAATATGTAGGAAAATAACTAGAAATGGTAAACACATAAGAATTGCCCCTCGGGTACAATAACATCAGAATCAGCCCTTCGGGCAATATCATAGAACAATACCAGCCCCTCGGGCTATATCTCATATCTTAATAGGTATCGGCGCTCACTGGAGGTGTACAGACTCCAGGAGGGGTCCCTTACGGTCCGAGCGCAATATCAAGCCATCTCGTGGCATCATAAATAGGCTCTCAGTCTCATATCAATCACAAGCCACCTCGTGGCGTACAGTCTCAAGCCCTCGGCCTCATTATCATAATCAATATATCACTACTGCGGCGTGCAGCCTGACCCAAAAGTATCCTCACAACACATGCCCTCAACCTCACTCAGTTAGATCTCATCAAGCCCCTCGGGATGACAGGCAAATAAGTACTCGGCTAAAAACATCATTTTTAAAATCAAGAGGAGTGAATAAAATCGAGTTATGAAAACAGTAAGAACATAGCAAGACTGAGTGTAAATATCAAACCAAAAATAGTGAGGAAATTAGTAGTAAAAGCCTCTAAGGGTCCAAACAACCGGCACAAGGCCCAGACACGACATTTAGCCCCAAACACATTAATACTTTCCAAAATATAACAATATCAAATAGTTTCAAAGTAAATACGCAACTTAATAATCGTACGGGACGGACTAGGTCACAATCCCCAATGGTGCACAACCCCACGCTTATCATCTAGCATGTGTGTCACCTCAACATAGCCAAAAAGTGTGTAATCTGGGGTTTCATACCCTCAGGACAACATTTGAAATCATTACTCACCTCGATCCGGTCCAAACTCTAGCATGCGATACCTTTGCCCCTCGAATCGGCCTCCACTCGCGTCAAATCTATCCAAAATCAGAATCACGGCATCAAAACATGCTATGGGAACGAAGCCCAAGCGAAAATAATCAATATACATCAAAAATCCCGAAATTGCTCAAACCCGACCCCCGGGCCCACGTCTCGGAATCCAAAAAAATTAACATCAATGTAATCCTCATCCTCTCACGAGTCTATACATACCAAGAACATCAAAATCAGACTTCAAATGGCCCCTCAAATCCCTAATTTAACTCTCCAATTTCAAGCCCTAATTTTCCCAACTCTTTGTCTAATTTTCCCCAAAATATCATGATTAAATAATGAAATAATCACCATAAACACAAGATACGAAGCCCAAGCGGCTTACCTCTCTATCAACACTTGATTCCCCCTTGAAATCACAGCTTGGAGTTCCAAAATCGCACAAAATGATGAACAAATGACTGAAAATCTCGAATGGGCCTTTTTATACATTCTGCCCAGCACTTTCACACCTGCGATCCCATAAGCGCATTTGCACTTCCGCTTCTGCGGATTTCACTTATGTCACCAGGTTTTGCATCTGCGGTAGCCTCTCCGCTCTAGCGATATCGCAGATGCGGTTACCAAGCCGCACCTGCGGTCCTTCTCGTACCTGCGCCTTTCTTCCGCTCTTGTGGAGCTCGCACCTGTGGTCCCCAATCCGCAGGTGCGGATATGACAGAAGCAACAATATCAACTGCATTTTCTCAAGTTCAACCTTCTAGAAAACTATCTGAAATTATTTTGAAGACCCCGGGACCTCAACCAAAAATACAAGAAAGTCACGTAACCTTATTCAAACTTGTCCCAACCTTCGAAATGCTCGAAATAACGTTAAAACACCAAAATCACATCAAATTCAAGCCTAGGATTCCAAAACTTCCGAATTCCGAATTCGATCAAAAAGTCTATCAAACCTCGTCCGAATGATCTGAAATTTTACACACAAGTCATAAATGACACAATGGACCTACTCCAACTTCCATAATTCCATTCCGACCACTATATCAAAATCTCACCTATCAACCGGAAATTACCAAAATTCCAATTTCGCCAATTCAAGCTTAAATCTACTCTGGACATCCAAAACACATTCCGATCACGCTCCTAAGTCCCAAATCACCTAACGGAGATAACCAAATAAGAAAAATTTCAATCCAAGGTCATATACTAACAAGTCAAAACTTGGTCAACCTTTTAAATTTTAAGCATCAAACTGATAACGGTTCTTCCAAATTTATTCCGAAAACCAAAACTGAAGATTTACATAAGTTATAATACATCACACGGGGCTAGTCATGCCCCGGAACGGGCGAACGGAATTCAAAAGCTCAAAATGATCGGTCGGGTCATTGCAGTATCTTTATGCAAAATTAAAGTGGCAAATTTAAGATGTTGTGTAGATGTTTGTGGCGTCTTTATATAATACAACTACTGCAAAAAAAAAAATTTAAAAACATTTTATGGTGCGGGGTTGGGCGGGTGAACACGGGTGGAGTGTGGGGCGGGCGGATGCTAATTTAAATCATATGCGGGGCGAAGCGGGTTAAAATTGTGCGGGTTAAAATTGTGCGGGTTTAAATAGTACCCGCCCCGCACACACTGCACCGCCTGCCATTCCTAATAACAATGACATAAGCAAAGGACAATTTAGTCAAGCCATCCAAAAGTTTATACAGTAGCTAGGAAGTTTCTTTTTTACCAACCATATCATTATAATTTAATCAAAATTACCAAAAATACCCTTGAAATGTCAAGCAGCCATGTTGACCGAGAGGTGAGTGTATTCCCTCTTATTATAAAGTATATAGTAAAGCATCCTCCTAGATTTTCAAAACATTTTATTTTCTTAAATTTGATTTACCCAAGCATCGCTAAATACAATCAAATCACCATATTGATATCTTAAAAATGAAAAGATTAATAAAGAAAATCACGAATTGTTTTTTTCTCTAACTTGAACTTGAATTTTATTAATATAATAAAAACAAAATCCAAATGAACATTAGACTTGAAAGTAATTAAGTGATCATTTTGAAACCAGCTAGATAGTTTGACCGAACAAAGATCTATTGATCATTTTAAAAAATGTTAATATCTTGTATTCAAGTTTATCTTATTGATGTATTTTGTAGAATCACAAAACATCATATATATAGTGTACAATTTACTTGAAGGTTACAAGATATTAAATGAGCGTAATAAACATATTCATGTGCAATTCAAAATAGTTCAAGGATGAATTGTTGGACAATCACAAATTCAATGTATTCATAACATTCCCTCTTAAATGTCAATAGATAATGTGCCTAGTCAATACCTTACTAGAAAAACCCAGTGAGAAAAAGCTTAGTGAAGAAAAAAGAGTACACACATGTTGTAATACGCATTGAGTGTTGCCTCATTAAAACCTTACCAAGAAAGCTCAATTGGGATAAAATCTTGGTTAAGGGAAAAAGAGTAAAACGCGTATTATACTCCTCGTGATGAAAATTTTATTTGATATCTCGAAGACAATGCATTCGAATCTTATGTCTCATCTTCTTAAATGCTGATGTCGGCAATGCCTTAGTGAATAACCCTGCAAGATTATCACTTGAACAGATTTATTGAACTTCTATCTCACTATATTGTTGAAGATCATGCGTGAATAAGAATTTTGATAAAATATACTTCGATCTCCTTTTAGTTGAGCTAAGCAAGCAACATTATCTTCGTACAATATTGTTGAAGTCTTCATTTTTAAAAAAGACCACACAATTATTAATGAATGTATTGAGTCACTGATCTCAACCATACACATTCTCGACTAGCTTCATAAATAGCTATAATCTTTGCATTATTGAAAAATGTAGCAACTTCATTTTCTTAACGACATGATATAGTTGTACCTCCACAAGTAAATAGATAGTTTGTTTGAGATTGAGCTTCATGTGGATCAGGAAAATAACCTGCTGTCACACCTCCTTTTTCCGAAGCTAATAGCTTTTATCGACTTTTACTACACCTCGGGAAGAGATATAGTAATAAAGAAGCTTTTCCACTTTAAGGACAATCGAAACGAGATTCTTTTATTAAAGGTTCAGAGTCGCCACTTGGGAGATTTATGGTGTCCCAAGTCACCGGTGTGAATCCCGAATCGAGGAAGGGTTTGACTCTGTTTAACAGTCGCGAACCAGAAATCCGGATAAGGAATTCTGTTAACCCGGGAGAAGGTGTTAGGCACTCCCGAATTCCGTGGTTCTAGCACGGTCGCTTAACTGTCATATTTGGATAAAATATTTGGTTTCAACACATGCTATTCTATTTGTGCATTTTTTAGAATTAATTACCGCTTTTGTCAAATTATTTTTATTTAAGTAAGTAAACGTCGTTTAAGAACGTGTTCTCGGATCACGTCACATGAAATGCACCCGGATCATCGACACATTCTCATTCGACGTTTTTGGATTTGGATTTGGGTTGCATGAAATGCACACCCGTATTAGGAAAGTAATATTATTAAAAACCGCGCCTAAGGTGGCTAACGTGTTATATATTTTGGGAAGACCGTGAAATTCGCTAAACGATCCTCCCGATTTCTAATATTTTTTATATAGCAATTATTGAGGGCCCCGCGACTATGTATTTGATTTGTTGGGCGAGGCTCATCTCATTATTAAAAGCCAATCCTAGTAAACTATATTCCTTATTTGTATTTATCCTTAAATCAAAGCGAAAACCCTAATTGATTCGAGCACTTTAGTATTGTGCATAAGCAATCTCCAATTTTAGATTTTAACAAGGTCCAATAAGCATATGTTGTTAAAAATCTATAGAAAATAGGCCTTAGACAGGCCCAAGCCTTCACAAATGAAGCTGAACAATGACATGGGCTTATGTTAGGTGAATTCAAAGCCCAAAATCACATTAGACCAGGAGGCCTTGCACTACTCTAAAATTTGATACAAGTACTGAACCGGTTGTGATGAATTGATTTTTAAACTACTCTAAGTGTATTCAATAACACTGCAGAAAGTTAACGAAGAAAACATTTAAAATTTATGTTCAAATTCGTTTGTTCATTTATTTAACTATCAGTTCTGAATATTAATGACATAAGAGCCGAATAAGGCTATAGATTTTTAAAATCAAAACAAATATTCATTGAACTACTGAAAAAACGTCAGAGCCACTGAAAATATATGAAATTATTACTTTTATTTGTTAAATTTTCCAATCAAAGTTAAACTAAACTAATCAAAGTAAATCGAACTCACTAAAACATTTCCAGATCTTTCATTATAGACTAACTGTTCGAATTATTTTAAACTTAACAGTAATATGCTAACTCGCTAGTTCTTAAAGTTCAATTAGAGTTCTATTATAAATCAAATATTATCTAATCTAAACATAGAAGCAAAACAATCCGAAATTTAAAGTCCAATACAAGTTCTTTTAATCCAAATAAATACATATAATTACTGGATTTATATATATTTAAATCTGTTTACACAAAAGGTATCTATTGCTAGCAGATTCATGAGAAATAATTCCACTTGATTTTCATTGCATCAAGCTTGAAATACATCAAATAGAAGTGATTGTACCTGGAAAAGGAAGGAAATCAATGAGATTCTAGGTCTATTTGTATATTGAAAAGAATCAGCAACAACAATTCAATAACAGTTCAACCACAACCTCAATCAACACCAGATCTCAACCACAGCAAGGATAGACCAACAGAAAACCAGGCACTTGACTAATACAATGTAATTTCACCAANACTTATTGAAAGAGGGTGTGTGTTTTCAGATTCCATTAGTCACCCTTTTATTTCAATTGTATCCTTATTGTTTATTAATTATTATACTACTACCCTTTATTTATTAGAAATTATACCAAATACCCATCTAGAATCTTCTAAATCTAATGTAATTCCCCTTTTACCCCCACTTCTATCCAGCATTCACTGCACTGCCCTTTTCTTATACCCATAATACCCCTACCTCCTTAGTGTTATTACCCTCAAACCTTTTGTTGTACCCCAAATTGCCCCTGAATAGGACTTGAATTCACCAAATGACCCTACTGTCTTTTACTATTTTACCTCCCTTAAATTTGATTAATTTCAGAATTAACTACGTATAAAATGTAATCAAACATAAACAGCTATAACCAATCGAACTAATCAAACTAACAATTCAATTCTTAACACTAACTAATAACAAAATTATTTCTAACAACTTTCAGAATCAAATTTAAGAACTGATAGTTAACAAAATCAAAAAATTTCAAAACCAATCAAGATCTAATCATATTAATTCTATTAAACCCTATTTTCTAATCAGATTATTCATCAAAACTTATTAAAAATCCTATTTTAATATCAAATATAACAGTATCAAAAACATTATCAATTTTTATTTCAACGAACAAAAATTCAAAATAATAATCAGAAAGCCTAAAATACTATATCATTTTTATCAAGAATCAGAAACAAAAGAAAAACAAACACATGCAAATAAAACGAAAAAAAAAGAAATAAGAAAACTTAGCTTTCTTTGGACAACCTTTATTTCCTTTTTATTTATTTTTTCTTCTTTTCTTCAAGTTTTCTCGATGTCTGGAAAGTCTTGGCAATTTTCTTGAACCTTTGGTCACTGGCAGACTTTTTCTTTGACGTTTTGGTTTTCTCAATGGTTTTTGGGGCTTGAGGGTTTCAGAATAGGGCTTAAGATGTTAAGGGGGATATCTGGTGAGATTTTTGGCCGGTTTAGATAAGGTAACGTTCGCCGGAGTTAGGTTTCCGGCGAAATATTTTTTAACATTCGAGCAGATGTAGGGTGATTTGAAGAAAACGGGGTACATGGGTGGAAAGAGGAAGTTTAGATGGTACTGGGGTGTTAATGGTGTGGCAATTGGCAAAGGTGGCGTCTCCCGCCAGTAGGGTTCCAGCGGGGACTGGAGAGGGTTTGGGGGCGGCTAGGGTTGGACGGTGAGGAAGAGATGAGATGAAATGAATATAGGGGTGTATGTATATTTACTATATTAAAAGACCCCTAGTGATCCCTGACCGTTAGATTAAGTGTATCAATGGCTCAGATCTTTTGAGCTTTAAAACGGTATCGTTTGGTTTTAATGAAAGTGTGACCTCGTCCGTTAGATCAAATGAATGAACGGCCCAGATTAAAAATACAATACGGTGTCGTTTTATGTATTAATGGTCTGTGTCATATGATCGTTAGATCAAATATTTCAACGGTCCAGATTAAAAATACAATACTGTGTCGTTTTAGATTCCCTGGCTGACCGGGTAACTTTCTCTTTGGGCCTGGACAATTTTGGTTTTGGGCTATTAATTGGTCCGATTTTTAGCCCAAATCTTATTGTTCTTTTTGTATTTTTTGTATTATACTTTCTTTTGTATATATTTTTTGTATTTTCTTTTTCCTTTGTATTTTTNTTAGATTCCCTGGCTGACCGGGTAACTTTCTCTTTGGGCCTGGACAATTTTGGTTTTGGGCTATTAATTGGTCCGATTTTTAGCCCAAATCTTATTGTTCTTTTTGTATTTTTTGTATTATACTTTCTTTTGTATATATTTTTTGTATTTTATTTTTCCTTTGTATTTTTATTAAATTGTTAAACCAATTATTCTCTAGGATTTAATTAACATCTATTTTTTCGTAAATTTCAATTGAAAATGAAAATGCTATTTTTTTATTTTTCACTAATTTGTTCTCAAAATAAATTAATACCAAAATTGAAAAAATTATACTCCTAATGCATATTTTTTTCTATTTTTAATATGAATTATTATGCAACTAATTAACACAAAAATGCCACCAATATAAAAAAAAATTAAAAAAAATCATTTTGTTTGGAATTTTTAGGAATAATTTGCTTAAGGCAAAAATCACGTGCTCACACCTGCATCTGTATAACCAATTATTTGTGAATCAAATTCATCTGAACAAAATAATCTCATATCAATAGTCCCTCGGAGGTATCTAAAAATATTCTTAACACCATTCAATGTCTTGTTGTTGGAAAGGAACTAAATTTTACTAATAAACATACTTCAAAAGTTATATGTGATCAAGTATTATTCGCAAGAAGCATTAATGCCCCACTAAAATATGAAGTTTCATCACCAAGAAGTTATTCGTCATTTTCATGAGGTTGAAATTAATCTTCATTTATATCAAGTGATCTCACAACCATTGCGGTACTCAATAGATTTGTTTTATCCACATAAAAAAGCTTTAGGATATTTTCGGTGTATATTTATTGATGGACGACAATTCCATCTTTAATATGCTCAATTTGTAGACTAAGATAGAATTTTGTCTTTACAAGATCTTTCATTTCAAACAACATATTGCTTTTGGAAGCTCATCAGGAGTTCCGGTGATAGTTAGATCACCAACATACACATCGATTATAATAAATTAAGATTCACACGTTTTTATAAAGACACAAAGACAATTTGGATTGTTCTTATATCCTTATTTCAGTAAGTACTCACTCTACCAAATATATCATATTAACCTTGATTGTTTTAATCCGTTTAAGAATTTTTGAAGCTTTATTGAATAAGTTTCCCGAAAACTTTTATAATCTTCAGGCACTTTAAACCCTTCAGAGATTTTTATATAAATTACGTTGTCTAATATCCCATACAAATAGGGTGTGTGTCACAACGCAAAACCAACCATCATGAGCCTATCATAGAACTAGGCAAGCCAACTACTCAACTATTTCAGCATGCCCAAAAGCTTTGAAAAATACGGAAGCAGTTAATTTTTAAGAAAAACCTTTTAAAATCAGAATAAAACTCACAACTCAATACGAATCTCTCCTAAAAACCGAGGTGTCACAGAGTACATGAGCGTCTACATGTCACAAGTCTAGAATACACTGCCTAAGATAGTCTGAAACTAAATACAGTAAAAGGAAAGATAGGGAAGGAGAAACAAAGACTGCAAACACCTAGCATCTACCTCAAAGTCTCCAAAGATCATCTGTGCAAAATATCAACACCCACCGTGTCCAGAAACACCTGAAAATGCGGGGTTTAGCGTGAGTACAACCAACTCAGAAAGTGTTGATACCCAATTTTTCCTAAAAATAATTTTTTAATTGCCTATATACCCTCAAAATCATGCATGAGTCTCAATTGATATTTTCCCATAATTTTCCTAATATTTTATTAATTTGTCCATTATTTATTTCCTAATAAATAATCACAAAATTGCATCACAAATAATTTCAGAAAAATTGATTGACCTAATTTATTATTTATGGTCTCATTAAGTCCAAATTATTCCATAAATAGCCAATTTGGCACCTTTTGGCTATAATTGCAATAACTTTACAATTATATCCCATGAATATAATTTCATATCATTTTTACCAGGAATTAGTCCTTTATATTTTTGAATGCTAAATAATCATTTTCAAAACATATCTATGCATGAAATTCATTTTTTATAATTATCAATTATTTTAACTAATTTATTTGGGTATTTAACAAATAGCCATTTTATCATTTCTATTGCAACCTATGTAACCAGCCCAAAGACCTAACTAAACTAGCCCAATACCCCCAGGCCCAAACCCCTAACCCGACCCTGTTCTTGCTAAATCATGGCCATTGATTAATTTTTATCAACGACCCAGATTGAATCTTGCCTTAATTAACCTAATTAACCCCTTCCCCAAACCCCTCTAACCTAATTCATTTCACTCCTTACACCGCCGTCACCTAATCCTCTCTGCTCTCAAACGTTCTAAAAAAAATCTAACCCTAATCACTTGACCAATCCTCGCCCATGGCCATCTCCGGTGACTTCTCGCCACTTCCCAGGGCTCCAATGGCCTCTCTCATGTTAACCTTGCCATCTCTAGGGCCCTCAAGAGACCACGGCTATTCGACTTGCATCTATGGTTCCTCTCGCCTGTTTTAGGCCATTCCATTGTGATTCCGAGTAAGATCGTCCTATATTGACTACGATCTATGGGTTTCTAAGCACTTCTGTTTGTGTTCTCTTCGAAATCCGTAATTCTTTTTCTAAACCTCTTAGATCTGTACAAATCTGAGGTGATTTGGGTTGTTTTATGTGAATTTTACAATGACCTTAAGATTCTTTACAAGAATCGTATGGTTTTCAAGTGATTTTCATTTTTTCCTAAACTAGGGTTTCCGAAATTTCTTTTACAAATTGTTTGATGAATTTTTGTGTTTAATCTTTTGCTTCTCACATATTTTAAACTAATTTTATAAGTCTTCTACAACCTCAGCCCGTTCGTACTAAAAACCCCAATCTTCTGATGTTCTTTATTTGGTTTCTGAGTACTGGTACATTTGAGTGTGTTCTTGCTTTGGGTTCTTGTGATTTCTCGTAATTTTCTTGTCTTAATATGCTTTTACTGAATTTCTTAGTTCAACCCTTTCACTAGTTCTATATGTTTGTGTTCATATTGACCATTCATATTAAGACTTGTATATTTCTCCTTGAATCAGTGTCGTTTAACTATGTATTTTGTTGAAGCTATGTGAAATCCTCTCTACCTTACTTTATATGCTAAATATGCTGACTCTTTCATTATTCTGAATCCCTTTTCCCTGTCCTAATTTGAACATTTTCCCTTAAACTTTCGATTCTTACCTCTTCACTCGATTTAATTGATTTGCTTGCCTTAATTATTTTTTTCTTGTCTTGCTTGTATTTTGCATATTCTTACTGATTTGTTTCCTTAATTAAAAATGCTGTTCATTTACCCCTAATTACCTATTCTATACCTAAACCTTACTTTATTTTTTTTCTTAAATACTTAGCATGCTTTACCGTTGATTTAATTGTCCCTTGATCAAAGGAAGATCTTGTTGATTTACATGTGATTTCCTTGATTTTGCTACTAAATGGATCTCTTACCTATTTGTTAAGTTTTTGATTACTATATAACCCCCCTCTTATTTTAAGTTCATGACAACAAACCTTAGTTCAAAAATCACTACTCCTTACACTCTAAAGTTCTCTTTCTCTATTGCTACTTGCGATACTCACTCATCTAGTCGGCTGAAAGCCAAGGCTAGATATTGAAACTTTGTTTGCTTTATATTCTGCACCCTTTTTCTTCAACTGGTATGTCTCTAATTAAGTTTTGATAGTCAAACCCTATGTGTTTTATTCCTGCACTAATTCATCAATTATGATTTCAACTTGTATTCATGATTATTTAATTGCTCAGCATGTCTAAACTTTGTCCTGTTCAATGCATGTTTTACACTCTGTACTCTTTCCTGCTTACTTCTTCACCTAGTATGTCCAAACTATATGTTTAATCCTGTTCAAGACATGTCAAATATTATCTATGTCCTAACTGTTTATTGAGTCTCTAAGATCCTAAGTGTTGCATGCAGTTTGTGCCTATATGTTTCCTCTATCCCTACCCATGTACCCTAATGTGATTCTTATGTGCCAAAACCCATTTATCCCCATGTGAAGAATTGTTTGTCTCTTATGACCAATTGATTGTCTGCTTCTTGGTACTCTTCTAAAAAAAGTCATCTCTGTACTATTTTCAAAACAAAAACTAAGTCAAGCACTCTCACTTTACTCTTAGAATATTAGGCTCTATCCCTCTGATATGTGTACTGCCTTGAGACCCTTGAGATCTCTCTGAACACTGGCATGTCAGAGCTAGCCTTACCACATTGCACCTAAATTAGTTATTGTTGAGAAAAGGTCTAGGTGTGATCACTACTCGGGATCCTTGAGGTCCTTAGGGAACTCTGACATACCTAGATATGATATTGTCTATAGAACTTTGGCATTTGAGGCTATTGGAGGCTTGAGAAGTTATTTGGGCCTACTGTAGACTACTTATAGATTAACTCTTGTTTATTTATGTATTTTTATTTAAATTCATTTATTTGTAATAATTATTGTAAACAACATTGGGGTGATTAGTGAAAAAGGGGTGGGGTAGTTATATACATGTTGGGTAAATTGGGTAGATACCATGCCTATAGTGTTGTGTTAATTCGAATGTATTTGTTATGTTTGCTTTACAATATTATAAATCATGCCTATAAGATCTAAAATGCTTTAATAATAGAGATCATGCCTATAGGGTTAAAATCAACATTATAATTAGATATCATTCCTATAGAGTGTAAAGTGATTTGAAGTCCAGTTTTGTTACAACATGTATTCAAACTCGCTTTCTTAGAAATCATGCAAATAAGGATCTAAGTCAGTTTTTAATAATTATATGCCATGCCTATAAGAGTTAAAATCAGTTCTAATATAGATCATGCCTATAGAACATAAAACCAGAAAAATAGTATAATTCACGTTTGTTTACTCTGAATTGGACTAGTCAATTAATCTGTCGCCTCTTTAATAAGCTTTCAAAAGTTGCCTTAAGTTAATCTGTTAGAAAGCACGCCTATAGGATCTCAAGTTGTCATTTCACTATTTTACTGCATCCCTAATCAATATAGATACCATGCTTTTAGGACATCACTATTACGTGTTCAGGCAAGCCTCTAGGGCTATTTAAATTCGACAACTATAAAACTATGCTTTGTTATTTAAAATTGTTCATATTTAACAGGTCTAAAATGAGTAGGCAAGCTAAATACATCTTTTACACTTTGTCCTAATTCAATACTATGTAATCCCTGCTCACCTAGATATCATGTTCTAGGATTTTTCTCTTAAATACCTGACAATTGTTTGAAGACGTGCATTTACTTGTTATATTTGTGGAGGTTACTGTGGGCCTATAATTTGTTCTCTTTAAATGCAGTCCTAATTATTCTTGATTGCCGCCTAGACTTTTATCCTTTAAAACCTTAGGAAGGTCTAGAACTGTCCAAAAATAATATAGGTCCTAAATACCTCCAGGGCCACGAGGAAGGGACTAGTAGTGCATGTATAGGACATTTTCAAGGTTGCTAGAATGCTTTAGACTATGACCAAGTGGAGGGAATTGGGTAGCAAGAGATATGATAACTACACGCTAATGTCACGTGTAGACCCTTATTGAGGAGTGATTACCGGGCATTGCGTGGGGTGATCTTGTAGGCTAACCAACCTAGGACCCCTTCTTTCCCAACTCCGTATGTTTAAACTTTACTTTTCTATATGTATGAAAACTTTTCAAGTCCTTTTCCTTTTGTCTTATTACTTGAGTCCTACAATGACGTGCCTTTATTTGCAAGTATGTTTTAAAGCTATTTGTTAAAAAGAATAATTCATAAATATAAGTTCGGCCAGGACCCACCATTGTGGACCAAGAGGGGTGGCTAACACCTTTCCCTCAAGGTTATTTTGAGACCTTACCCTAAATCTCTGGTAATGCAAACTAGTCAAAGAGTTAATCACTCTAGGTACCCTAATGTACCATAATCCGTTAGGTGGCGACTCTTCAAAATATCCAAATCCCCAAAAGAAATGAGTTATTACCCCCATGAGCATCGGAACCCGGACTTCTCTCTTCGCAGAGGGAAAAAGGGAGGCGCGACAGAAAGTAACAATACTAAATAAAGAATTGAAAGTAGTGACGAGCTCTAAAATTATTGTTCAACTTTGGTAATTTCAGCATAGGAAAATAGGCATGCTTTCAAGTTCAACAATTTAGGCCAAATCAATTATCTCATATCAATTCAACTAGAACAGACTCTCAGGAAATGATATATGGCAACTAAATGCAACAATAAAGAAGTCAAGAGCATTCTCTCATAGCAACAGTCACTCAATTTTTCTCAATAACTCAACACTCGACATTTGGCACTCAGCACTTGATACTCAACACTCGTACTCAATATGTACCTGCTCTCGTAGAGGGTGTGTACTGACTTCGGAGAGGCTCCTTCAGCCCAAGGCGCTATATCGTTGCAGTGTGCAGCCCGATCCCATATATATATAGCCTTAGGGCGTGCAACCCGATCCACATATATACAACCCTAATGTTCGTAGAGGCGTGCAACTTTATCAATAAATATATATCATATCGCTCACAACTCGACACTCAGGCCTTAACTTAGTCACCAACCTCTCCAGTCTCTAGAGCTCTAAGAAATCATAAAATCAACCAAACAGAAATGATATAATGTATCAACAAGAAACAAACAGATACTGAGATATGATATGCAAGTAAAATTGTGGTTGAGTACAAGACATCAAATAGCAAATAATTCAACAAGTACACGACCTCTACAGGTCCCAATAGTATCACTAAACATGATTTCTAACATGATTTGCAGTCAAATTTCTATAACACATGGAGAGTATATAGATAACAACAAGTTATTCAATTTTATAGTTGCATGGAATGGACCAACTCACAATTCGTGCGGTGAACGCCCACACGCATGTCACCTAGCATGCATCTCACCTCCAAGCCAATCACATAACACATAATATGGGGTTTCATACCCTCAGAACCAGATTTAGAACTATTACTTACCTCAATCCATGCCAATCTCTACTCCAACAGGCCTTTACCTCGCGAATCAACCTCGAAATGTCTCAAATCTCACCACAAACAATACAATACAATCAACACGGGCTAAAGGAATTAATTCCACAAGGAAATACGAGATTATAAGTCAAAAATCCGAAATCGGCTTCAAGTCGGCCCCCGGGCCCACGTCTCGAAATCCAACAAAAGTCACAAAACCCAAAGCTTATTCAACCATGAGTCTATCCATATAAATTCATCAAAATCCGACACCAAATCGCCACTCAATTATCCAAAATGAACTCTCCAAATCTCTAGCCTCAAACCCCCAAATTACACCTCAAAAACACACCAACTAGGTGGGAAAATCAACAGGGAAACATAATTATTGAAAAATTTTAACCACAAGTGACTTACCTTATGAATCCCTTAGAAATACCTCTCAAAAATCTCCCAATTCCGAGTTTGCAAAGTCAATAAATGATAAAACCCTCAGAACCCAACGATTATATCCTGCCCAGGCTTTTCGCACCCGTGGCCAACTTATCCGCACCTGCAGTTTCGCGAGTGCGACTAAAGCATCCGCTTCTGAGATGGGTTCCACTCTTGCGGATAAAATTTTCGTTTTTGCAGACTCGCTTCTGCGAACCGCCAACTGCTTCTGCGGACCCAACTCACCTTCCACTTTCCGCTTATGCACCCACTTCGCCGCATTTGCGGCCTCGCAATTGCAGAAAGAACCCCGCACCTGCGACCTCTACCCATTTTCTTCCTGGATGCTTCTGCGGCCCGTTTCTCGCTTCTGCGAGCTCGCATCTGCGGTGCCCACTCCATGGGTGCAATTACACTAATAGTTGTCAAACTTCAGCAATCCTTCAAGTTCAAACCCTGATCCTTTAACCAATCGAAATCAACCCGAGGCCCTCGAGACCTCAATAAAACATATAAACAAGTCTCAAGATATCATACGGACTTAGTCGAACCCTGAAATCACCTCAAAAAACATCAAAACATGAATCACACATAAATCCAAGCCTAATGAACTTGAAACTTCCAATTTCTACAACCAACACCGGAGCCTATAAAATCACGTCCGAATGACCTCAAATATTGCACACAAGTCATAAATGGCACCACAGACCTAATCCAATTTCTGGAATCGGAATCCAACCCCGATATAAAAAATACCACTCCCTTTCAAGCTTCCTAAAAATTCAATATTCGCCACTTCAAGCTAATTCCACTATGGACCTCTAAATCACAATTTGAACACGCTCCTAAGTCCAAAATTACTCGACGGAGCTAATGGAACCATCAAAATCCCATGCCGGAGTTGTTTACACATAAGTCAACATCTGGTCAACTTTTTGCACTTAAGCCTCCAACCTACTAAGTGTCTCAATTCATTCCGAAATCTTTCTGGGCCCGAACTAACTAATCCGATAAGTGATATAATAGTAATAAATCACAAAAGGAGCAGTACATAGGGTAACAGGGCTACAACTCTCAAAACAACGGCCGGATCGTTACATTTTCCCTCTCTTAAACAAACATTCGCCCTCGAACGAGTCTAGAAACATACCTGGAATCTCAAATAGGTGTGGATTTCTGCTCCGCATCTCCCGATCGGTCTTCTAAGTATCCTCCTCAAAGGTCTGACCTCTCCACTGCACCTTCACTGAAGCTATATCCTTTGAACTCAACTTTCAAACCTGCCGATCCAAAATGGCCACCGGCTCCACATCATAAGTCAAATCACCATCCAGCTGAACCGTGCTGAAATCCAAAACATGAGACGGATCGTTGATATACTTTCGGAGAATAGAAACATGAAAAATTAGATACACACTTGACAAACTAGGCGGCAAGGAAAGTTTATAAGCCACCTCCCCAATCCTCTGAAGTACCTCAAACGGTCTAATAAACCAAGGGCCCAACTTGCCTTTCTTCCCCAACCTCATAACACCCTTCATGGGTGAAACCTTTAGCAGAACCTTATCCCAAAATATGTAAGTGATACCTATGGATTTTGACCTATTATGTGCTCTCTTTTGCTTAGGGTTTAGGTAAAAAATATGTAAATATATTCCCAAAAACTGACATAATGTTCTTACTTGCAGGGTTTAGTCAAAATGAGGCAAAGAAGCCATAATCAACTCATAAAGGAGTTAAACTTGCACAAATCCAAATCTGGGACTGGAACACTAACAACGGCGAAAAAAGCGGCCGCATAAGGACCACCGCTGAGGCAGCTACAAATATGCGGCCCGTGAAAGTGAGATTTAGAGAAGTTGTTTTGGGCACAAAATTTACCGCTGGCCGCGATGGAAAAGTGCAGTCGCGAAATATATGGCGCGGTCGCGATGGTATTATCACTAAGAGAGTACTCCAAGGTAGGGGTGTGCATTCAATTTATCGATTCGGTTTTAACCCTTATCGATTATTGACTTATCGTTATCATTTCAATAAGGTTTCAATTTTTTCGATTTCGATTTATCGAATTTTGGGGCTTATCACAAATAAAAAAATTACAGGATTATATAGAAAGTATATCACTATAAACACACCTAACTAATATGGACAAAAAGAAGCTAAAATAAGACGAACACTTTCTCTGCTGGGTTTGCAGTTCGCAGGAGTTAGGGAGAAAGGTAAAAGCGGTGTTGAAGAATGGGTAGAGTAAATAATAGGGCTAGGGACTTAGGGTAAAGGAAAATGTATTACAGAATAAGGGTATATTGTCTTTTTAGTATATCTTATTAGTTTATCGATAAATCGATAACTGAAGAGGACAAAATTGAAATCGATATCGATAAGGAAAATTTTGAAATCGATATCGATAAGGAAAATTTTGAAATCGAAATAGATAAATAGATAAATCGATAACAAATAATCGATTCGATTTATGGATGAACAAATTCGAATGTACACGCCTAATCCAAGGTTCGGAGGTCATGCATGTTAAGCTTGACTGGATAATGCAATCCACGTCCAAATTACGCGATCAAAGTTTAAGCTAACGTGAATGCGGTGGGTTTTACGTTGTCCGTGGAATAGGTTCCAGTCCAAATTCAAATATGGAGAAACATGGACCGCAATCATTATTATGCGACTGTGATAGCTCAAGCGCAGACACGGTCAGAATTGAGCCTCCACAAAACCTCCGTAAGGACATTTTTGTCCGGGAATTTTAGCCTAGTATAAATAGATTTTTTTCACATTTTTAGGTTATGTTATGTTTTGTTGAACACGTTAGACGACTAGTTTTACTTATTTGGGAAATTTTGTACAAGATTTACCTTATAACTTTAGATTTTCATCTTCTAATATAGCATTATGGATTTTATCTTTTCTTTATCTTTGATTTCTGTTGTTATTATGAGCAGCTAAACCCATAGCTAGGGTTGTGACCAAACTCTAGTATGAGTATTTAATGGGTATTGAATTTTTGGGCTAAATTGTTTATGGGTTAGTGGTATTTAGCCTGATTCATGCTTTAATTGTAGAATTGGTGGTTGCAAACACTGATTCGTGCCTTTATAACTTAGACTCTTCTTGAGAAAAAAGACTAAGTCTAGGAAAATTAGGCTAACAAGGAATTGGGGTGAATTCTAGATATTGATAGCCCGAATTAAAGGGTTAAACCTAGAGATAATAATACCCGACTTGAGCCAATATAATTTTTTATGCATGAACACCCATGTCGCGCCACCTTTTTCTCACGAAATAGGGTTTATGACATTTGGTTGAGACAACTCTTCCCTTTTGGAAATGGGGGTTTGCATTTTCGAAGAGTCGTCACCTAACGATTTTAAGGCGTGTTAGTGCACTTATAGGGTTCATTTGTAACTACGTTTGGTAACTAGAGACAGGGTAAGGGCTTGAAATTATCCTAAGGGGAAGGTGTTAGGCACCCCTTAGGATTCACTAGTATGGTTTCCAACCAAACAATTTTTGTGAATTTGTACAATTAGAAAATAAACAAGTACGGCTAAAACAGTATGGGATTTAAGTTTAAATACACAAGTGTTTGAAAAAAACAATTAGTGAAAAGCGATATTTTGAAAAGAATTACAATCTAAGCATATTCAGGAATGTAAAGAGGGGTGTCCTAGGTTTGTTTATAATATGGATCACATCAATGCAATACTCGATATGAAACTCCTCAAAGAGGGGCTACACATGGTATTAATGCACCGGTCATCATATCCATATCTATCCTTTCCCGCCCCGTGAAGGTAATTAAAGTGAGGATTATTCTTGACCCCTATTGCATGTTGTTACCCGTCCCTTCCTATCAGTCTCGAAGGAATTTAGGACTCTTATCCGATAAAAGGGGGGTTCTAGGCCGACCCTAAGGTTTAAAGGCAAAATACTAAGCGACAAATAAGAACACATAAGACTGCATTTAGGGGGAAAACACAAAAAATAGACAGAAGGCTCAGATATACCTCCACAAGTAATGCTCATAGACAACACGACTCATACACACATAAGGTCCACATTTGAACTCATAATCCTTAAAGCATGGTATCTAAGTGATAGCAACAGAACCCGATTTATTACATGACTCAGAAAAGAAGTCTGAATCAAGCTCGCCTATTGGTTTTAATACATTGATAGTTAAACACTAATCACAAAGATGGTTATGGTTTTATTTTAAAGTTGGTTACCTAAGGCTTGCCTAGGCGTAAAATAACATGTAGCAGTTATTTAGATTTGTTAATATTTCCAGGTTGTCTTACCTAATAGCATGCAATTCTAAATGTTGCCAACATCCAGAGACTAATTACCAGTTTGTTTAGAACACGAGGACTGTTTATACCTCTGTGTTTAGACTAGGTGTTATTGAATAAGTGCGATCCTATAACATGATGTCTAATGCAGCATGATGCATAATAACTCAAACAAGATTTCTAAATGCAAATCAAGTTGTGCACAGTTTCAAAATAGGCAGGAGTGACAGTTTTTGATGTTTTTCACCTAAAGCAAGACTTATAAGGTCAAGGCATGGTTGCAATATGGTGAGTCCATGAATAATAAATTGTGTTAACACGTCTACCCTAAGGCAGGATTTCTAAATGAAATTTCAGAACATGTTTACATGGGCGGAATCACATAATTGCAACTTATTTTATTGTTATTATCTACCATATAGACAGAATTTCTAAATGTGGATGAGATGTTGAAAACAGTACATATAAATCCTAAATATCATAATATCTAATGCATGGCATGCTTGGCATGTTGTACCTAAACATGGATGCTATTGCGCATAGATAAAGTAAACCTAAGAACATGATTTCTACCCTGAATTATACTACATCATGCATATTATCCACCCATTTTCACTATCCAACCCCAGAGTTGTTTACAAATAATTCTTACAGACCAATACTGAAATGAATTACATAAGAAAAGAAAAAATGACATTATATAGAGCCTGAAACATGCCCAGGCTTTCAGCACCTAATTAGGACTTCCTCTTTGAGTTATGTAATAAATCACATCAAGTGCCAAGATTGTTTCATAGCTTTTCCTCATATCTGGGTATGTCAGAGTTACCTAAGGATATCAAGGGATCCCGGACAATGCTCACACCCAGATTTCATAGCCAATACAGAGTAAGTGTAGTGCAGAAAGGTCAACTTTTGTGTGTCCAAGTTCAGAGTGAGCTCAAGGGTCCCAAGGCAAAGCTCGCACAAAAGGGGTAGAACCTAGTGGTCTAAGAGTAGAGTAAGAGTGCTTTACATAGTTTTTAAAAGAAAAGTTAAGTTGGAAAACAGTTTGAAACAACATGTTTGGAATAAGTTTGTAGAGCAGCAGAAGAGTTGCTTAGGAAAAAACAGCTTTGAAAGGGGAAGGAAACAGGAGCAACAACAACTTAGAACAAGACAGCACACACAGAGCAAGTTCAAAGAATAGTACAATTTCAAAGGTCACAGGCAGGGAAATAAGGGATTGGGGCCAATTATGAAACACATACACATGGGTAAAAGGAGAAGCACATAGACTAGCAAGTATAAAGAACAAGTGGGAACTGATTGGCATCCAGAACCCAAAACTACTACTTCAAAGTGTTAGCAAGGGAATCGTGCCCAAAATTGGAATAGTAATAGGCAATAAGACATAGAAACATGGTATGGGAGTAGCATGCTGAGGATAGTGGTCTATTACACAAAATTTGTCATACCGCTTGTGAGCACGTGATTTTTGCCTTATATGAGAATTATTCCCAAAAAATTCAAAATAAAACAGTTTTGCATTGTGTGTATGATTTTGTGAATTTTGTTTGCATTTGTGTGTGCATGTTATTTGTTTAAGTTAATTTAAAATACAAAAATATTGCATTATAGGACTCAATTATGTAATTAGGAATTAACTAAGCATCTTTGTGACTTTAATTTGATTCAAAAGATGAAGAAAATCATTAAGAACTCGAAGCTGGGCCAAATCCAGCAATTCAGGCTGAAGTCCCAAACCAAATTGCCCCAATATCAGGCCCAATCACCCGGTCCAGCCTCTGGTATCTCAAGCCTCACCGAACGACATCGTATTGAAGCCAAACAACGCGTTTCGTTGCCAATCAATCTCAACCGTCTAGCCCGTCCGATCCAATGGTCCAGGCCACACCGTCTCTACCCGATCCAGCCCCGACCCATTTCCACGAACCGACCCAAACCTGTAACTTAATCAAACGACGCCATTTTTCCCCTGGTAAGAGATCCTGGCCATCAATCTTGTTTGATCCAACGACCAGGATCCCATCCCCCATTCCCTATATAATACTACCCCCACACCCCGCTCCCCGAACCAGACCCCCTCCCTTTCATCTCTCAAACCTCGTCTCTTTCAGAGACGAGGAACCCTAGCCAGCCGCCCTCATTTTCCTTCGCCTGAAACCCGGCGGCAACGACGCCGCCGGTCACCAAACTAACACCATGGAACCCCCATCACACCCCAAACACAAATCCATCAACGCCTTGGCTCGAATCAGTCCGCAGCTTCTCGAATCTTCATTTGAAGATTCGAGCCAAACTGAAACTCATCTCAACCAAGCCCAAACTCACACACAACCCTCCCTAGGCCTTCCCCGTGACCAGACCATGCTTGGTTTGGTTCGAATCCAACCAGAAAGCCCCGAGCTCCAAATGGCGGCTATGAACCCTAGAAGTTCGAAATGGGGTTCCCAGCTGGATTCGATAGGCGATTCGAGGTCCAGTGGACCTTAGCTTGGGTGTTCTCGGTTGAGAACGCCTTGGTAAGGCCCATTTGGCTTCGAAATTTTCAGTCCGTTGGCCCGAGTCCGTCTAGGTCTAATTGAATTTTTCTGGAGGTATTTCTTCTTTTCTTTCTTTGTTGTTTTGTTTGTTTTGTTAGTGTAGTTATGTGCGTATGCGTATATTTTTCGATTTTTATCCATTTCTCTGTTTCTTCTCTCAAAGACCTTTTATTCGGTCAAATTTTCATTTCTGTTATTTGTTTGATTGTGTGTGGTAGAATGTGTGCTCGTTTCGATTAGCGTAGTCGAATAGTTAGTTTCGTATTTTTCTCTGTTTTGGCTTAAGTGCTGAGAATCATTGATCTGTTTGGCGATTGTTTGTTATCGATTATATGTTTTGTAATCGATTAAATAAATGTCGTCGATTAATTATATGGTTTTGTTTGTGCTGGGACAGTAAGACAGTGATCAACACTGTTAACTTGGTCCGAGACCACTGCTGAATCAAAGCCTGTTTTGTTTATATTTGTGAATTAGGGTCTGAATTGGTTATAGCTGTGACTCTAATAGAGATGCATAATTTAGCTGACTGACCTGTTAATTGCACATCAATACACCATCAAAATTTTGTTTGTTTAAAATTGATTAAAAGAGAAGTCTATAGTTTGAATTACAATTTGTTTAGACAAGGGATCATGGAAGTCATGAGTCAGTTTCACTTAGGATTAAAAAAGGGTGCAAAGCACATGGGATAGACTAGTGGAACCTGCTGGACAACAGGCAGTCCACTAGTTTTTGCACTTCAAATAATTTTAAAATAAGCACCCATGTTTAGACAATTAACAGTGGAAAACAGAGGGAATATTATGGGTTATCAGTGCTGAAACACTGAAGAATTAGGCTGCAGAGCTGGGTTCAGTTAGGTTATATAAGGGGAACCTTAGAGATTTAAAAAGGGGAGACAACAAACATTCTTAAAAAAGAGGGAGATAGACAGGGGATTTAAGAAGAGATTAGGGAGGCTAATACACACTCTGTTTGAACACTGCTGGAACCATCAGTTTAAGGGTTTAGAACAATCAGCTTAGAGTTTGAACTTTGAAATTTTTAGGTTTCTTTGAACTCCCAGTTCCTAGGGGATTTTCCTGAAAAAACAAAAAGGGTAAAAGAGGAGTAAAAGGATCCTATTCCTTTTCCCTTTAGTTTAAGTTTGTTTTCTCCAATTCCTGGTTGAACTAAAATTCTTAAAACCCCTTTTTCTTTCCGTGATACTGCTATATAGCTCCTAAGGTCAGAAACAACTGAGTTTCCCTTTTTCTATTCCACACCCGAGTGTCCAATCTGTCGGAAGCTTTTTTTAAGTTCACTGGAGCTTCCTTGGTTGTTTGCTGTTTGTTTTGCTTTGGAGCTGCTAGCTCTGTCAAGTTCCCTGGTGACTTAATTTATTCAGGGACTTCACTTTGCTACTATGCTGTATATTTTATATCACTGGGCTGTTTGGTTTGGCCTATTGCTGCTGTCTGGTCTTGTGAAGTTGCTGTTCAGTTGTTTTAAATTCCCCGTTTAGTCCAAACCATTCCTAGAACTTCTTGCTATTTTGGCTATTGGTTCTTCGGTCTTTTTCTGGAATTTGGTGTTGCTACTTCATTGCTGTGCTGTTGCTTTGTTTGACCTGCCACTGATTTCCTTTTTCTTCACTTTTGTTGTTGAAATCCAGGTACACATTTCTGTTGATATGGCTTCCTCTATTTGACAACGAAATGAAATCAAGGCTTAAGCTTTACTATTTGGAGTTGTAATTTCAATAAATCATGTCGTGTTTGGGATGTTACAGTTAAATTAGGACTGTTTTTTAATTACAATATGTTTGTACTGTTAATTGTTGGAAGCATAGTTGTTCGAACTAATTATTAGTTCAAATACATAGAGTCTTGAA
>MU675753.1:4442-42245 GCA_026770625.1 Nicotiana glauca
ACATAATCTCTCATTTCATGGCACGGAATGACCCTTCGTGCATAATATAATCAACAATGGCACAGAATGTCCCTTCGTGCATAATATAGTTAACAATGGCACAGAATGATCCTTCGTACAAATATAATCAACAATGGCACGGAATGAATCTTCGTGCAAATATAATCAACAATGGCACGGAATGACCCTTCGTGCATTATCACTCTTCCTCACCCAAACAGCAATCACAACCAAACGGGCGAGGGGAATAAACAGTAATATGAAATGTCCCGGCAAGGGAAATACAAATAAACAACTAAGTCCCGGCAAGGGAGCAATGACAATAACTTCCACATCCCGGCAAGGGATATAATCAATATACTCAAGTCATCCCGGCAAGGGATTTAATCACATTTCTTACCAATTCTTTCATTTCTTACTCAAGAGTGTTTTATCGTTTGAGCCAACGCTCCAAAGAATTCACAAATTCACAATTGATCCTCAACTCTTCACATTATGTAGTGTCACACCTCCTTTTTGCGTCACCGCACCCCGCGAAGGAATGCAGTAAAGGGAGTTTTTCCAATTAAAGGACAATCAAAACGGGATTTATTATTAAGAGTTGGAGTCGCCACTTGAGAGATTTATGGTGTCCCAAGTCACCGGTTGGAATCCCGAATCGAGAAAAAAGTTGACTCTATATTACAGTCTACGAACCAGAAATCCGGATAAGGAATTCTATTAACCCGGGAGAAGGTGTTAGGCATTCCCGAGTTCCGTGGTTCTAGCACGGTCGCTTAACTGTCATATTCGGATTAATATTTGATTTTAATACATGTTTTAACTTATGCGCATTTTTTACGTTTTGACCGCTTTTTATTATTATTATTTTATAACGAGAATTGCAACATTGTGAAAATGCGTCTCAAACCACGTCACATCAATGTACTCGTGGTTATTGACATATTTCGACTCCGTTGAGATTTGGATTTGGGTCACATAAATGTGCACCCGAGTTTAAGAAAGTAATTTTATTAAGATCGCGCCTAGAATGACTAACGCGTTTATTATTTTAGGAAAGGCCGTGAAGTTTACTAAATGGTCTATCCCGAAATATAAGAATCTTAATATATACATTTATCGAGGGCCCCACAATTTATGTACTTATTTGACGAGGCTCGTCTTATTTTTTATTTAAAGGTCCAACCTAAAAGCAACTATGATTTTTCTATTTTTGTTTGTCTCTAAAAATTAAACAAAAGTCCTAGTTAGTTATCAATACTTCATCTAAGAGAGGGGTGGCATTTAATTGAATTCTGGCCGTTTGGGCTTCAGTATAGGCCCACGGGATTTCAAACTGGCCAACCGTGATTCTTGGTCCCAGCTTGGCATGGATAGCATCACAACTAAACCTTAGCAAGAGTTTCATTCAAGAGAGAAATCTTAGAAAGTAGTAAGGTGTCTATGGGGCTTGCCTTACAGGTAGTGACTATACCACTTACATATCGAACAGATCTTACTCTCAATGGAGTCATTTCGATATGACCTAGGAACTTACAGAATACCGAACTTGGATAATCGGTAGAAGAATGATTGGCTAGATCATTTGCTTCACTGCGGAAGAACCCCTTTCTACGCTACGTTCCCAATAAAAAGCCGGCATCCTTCTGTCGCCTGTTAGCCACACCAGACCAAGAAAAGGCAAACTAATCAACCAAGACTCAGTCACGACCTTTGTAACCTCACGACCACTTTCTTTCCTAGAGCTTGCAGCCATTATCTTCGCTTTTCATATACGATGACATTACTTGTATGGGGGGAAGACCGAACAGATTAGCCCTCTGATTGAATCGGAGAAGGCACGACTAGTTAGAAGATTGTGGCACCGATTCATAAAAATGTAATTAAAAGGAAGAGGAAATCAATTCACTCTAAATCGTGTTCAAGCTTACGAATGGATCTAAATGGCTTCATCAACTGATTCAAAGGATGATTTTGTTTTGTTCCCTCTATCAAGGACAAGGAATGGACACAAGTAATCTATATGCGACTTTGTTTTAAACAGACTTTGTGGATGCATTTATCAAATCATTGAACCTGTTGAATTCATTGACCAAATTGAACTAAGCCATCACCCTCAAGCAAATCGAACCTATTATCCTTAGATACTGGTTAAAACAGTCTATACAATCTGAAGTCGTTCAAAGTAAGTCTATTCTTAGTAACAACAAAATCTAGTCGAACATAATATTACACTAACCTATAATACTACTGAATGTATTATACATATTAATAGTCTCACAGTCCCAATCATCTAGTTCAAATTTACGTACATAAACATCAAAGTTCAACCTACGCTAATCAAGTAATCTTAACAGCATAATCCAAACTGGCATAACTTCCGGGAGCAAATGAAGAGCACTTTTATTGCATGTCCACTTCAAATAAACACCAATACCTACAGGATAGGAATGAATACCTGGAAAAATGAAATATAAAAGAGAAATGGAGGTCAGTGAAAGGCAGTGAACAACAGCAGCTTAGATTCGACAGCAACAGCAGATTGACAATCAGCAGCAACAAACATAGCCAATTTCAAGACCAAACCATAGTCAAAATGCCCGGGAAGATTTGAAAGCCAAACAGAGTCGACATGACAACATCAAAACAATCCAGAAACAGCTTGAAACCCAATGAGAAAAATAGAAATCAACCAGACACAACCTTGACCAAACCAACTGGTGTTGAAGTTTGATTCAAACAGAACAAATCCAACCTTGCAAACGACTCCAAATATCTTAACTTCGAGTATAGAAAGAAGTAAGGAGAAAAAGGGGTTTAGCTATTTCAAACCCTAAGTGAGGCAATGAAATAGTAGCTATTCCCTTTCAACTCTCAACAATGACCTCTCAACTCTTTAAGCTCTAAAGCTAATTTTCAAGGCTTCTTTTTTTTTTTCCCAGACTTTTGCTTTTCTCTTTCAACTTAACTAACCTAGAAGAAGCCCCCCTTTTCTTATTGTCCTAATGCCTCTATTTATATGCTCATTCCAACCCTCCTCTACAGTTCTTGTGACACTAGAACTATTACCCACACCATCCTTGCCCATGATATTCTCTTACAGCCCATTATCAAGTGTCTTGTGTCATTTTTTAATTCAAAGTTATGGGTTGCCCATTTTGTTTAATCATTTCTCTTGAACCTCCCCATACCATTATGCCTTATTCCCCATTAACTATTAAACAATACATTAGTTTAATGTTATATTGGTACTTAGTGGACAGAGCACTCAAATTTAAACAATTCTGCAAGTTTTCAATTCCCAAACTACCCCTGAAACTACTGAAATTATCGTCCTACCCAATCAGCTATAACTAAATCCCTACTAAAAACCAGTCAACAATTCCAGCTAGAAACTCATATCAGATCAAATATCATCAAAACAAAGACTAAGGATTTAGTGCTACATATATTGAAGTAACTAAGGTCGGGTTGATTCACAGATACAGGGAATAAGCTAACTACACTGGGAACCAATCACAATCAACTTAGACAAAAATGGTCGAGCAGGGAATCAAACAATACACAAAATGACACCATTTGAACCAAATAATAACACCAAACAATTACGGGAGTAATCACGATTTTATACAAGGCATTATTGATACTGACTTATTCGAATCATTCAGGAAAACAAAGAAGAAACAAAAATACAGAGTAAACACAAAAGCATTCGAACCTAAACAAAAATAAGAAAGGAGTAGAGAATGAATTTACTGAACCAAAACTAATAGAAAAAGAAATAAAACGAAAACCATACCTGGATTTGGACTGGGGCCTGGTCCGATTTTGTTATATATATTTGTTTGCTTCTTTTCTTTTAAAACTAATCTTCAAAAGTTAAAACCTAAGATCCTAATTTAAATTGTAAAACCAAAATTAACGTTTAAAAAATGCTAATTGACTCTTAAAAACAATTATCACACAAAATTGCATTAAAAAAATCACACAATTTAAATAGTAAAATGTGAAGTACATTATTTTTGTGATTTTTTATTTTTATAAAGCACACTTGATTACTCCTAATCGTAAAATTAAATCCTAGAATACAAATACAACATATTTTTTGTATTTTTATTAATGTAAACAAATAAACACACACAGACAAATACAAACAATAAAAAAAAATACGAAAATCCACAAAAATCACACACAACACAAAATTATTTTATTTTAAAATTTTGGGAGTAATTCTCATATAGGGCAAAAACCATGTGCTCACATGTAGAATTCATTAATTAGTTTTGGAAGGGTCCCAAATATACCAAGAACAACGAACAACAAAGACCCACGGTCATGCTAGACACCGGTGTGTAGATACTCGTCACCATGCCTATACACCGTACTCGATCATTTAGCAAATAGCAATCTATAATACTCTAATCCTATTCCCTCAAGCCAAAGTTAGATCAAACACTTACCTCGGTCCAAAGAATAGCAATCAACTCTCCAATAACGCTTTTACTCTACAATCCGACTCCGAGACAATGGTATCTAGGCATAATTAATTAATGATATCAATTAGGGCTCAACAACATAATCCCATAGCCTAGAAATGAGTTTTCTAGCATTCTTCCCAAAATACCAAAATTCGACACCTGGCCCACACGGTCCAAACACGAGGCTCGGACCAAAACTCAATCACCCCTAACACACGAGTTCAAATATGCAATTTGTTTTAAGATTCGACCCCAAATTGAGGTTGAATCACCCAAAATTTCCAAAACCCTAACTCTACCCAAAACCCTTAATTTCTACTTATTTTCACATGTTTAGGCCTAAGAATT
This sequence comes from Nicotiana glauca, assembly GCA_026770625.1. NCBI lineage: Eukaryota > Viridiplantae > Streptophyta > Magnoliopsida > Solanales > Solanaceae > Nicotiana > Nicotiana glauca. The sequence goes on from MU675753.1 coordinate 9,269, forward strand.
TGATTGATGTTGATGAAAAATGAAGAAGACGAGTTAAACAATGCTTACCCAATGAACTTTGGTGAAAAAATGCTCCAAAGATAGCCCCAAAGCTGTGGAGAAGAGAGAGTTTGAGAAGTGGGATTTTTATCCCGTTTCTGTTCTGTTTTAGAACTTAAATCACTGGGCAGAAAAATTGTTCATCGCGTTCGTGACACCCTAGTTGCATTCGCGGTAAAGGAAAACGGGCAGGCATCGCGTTCGCGAAGGACCACTGCGAACGCGAAGAGAAAAATCTGGGGGCTTCATAATTGGCCTACGCGAACGCGTAGTGCCTTACGCGAATGCGTAGAAGAGGCAGGCCAGGCTCCGCGAATGCGGGAGCCTTCACGCGAACGCGTAGAGGAAATGGCTGGGGTCCAGGATTTGTTGTATGCGAACGCGATTAAAGGCTCGCGAACGCGAAGAAGGGGGAGGAGAAGCCTTCGCGAACGCAACCAGAGGGATGCGAACGCGAAGAAGGAATACCTGCTGCAGATTTTCTGCAATTTTTCTAAGTCCAAAACCACCCCGATACCTATCCGAAACTCACCCGAGCCCTCGGGGCTCCAAACCAAATATGCACACTGACTCAAAAACATCATACGAACTTGCTCGAGCGATCAAATCGCCAAAATAACATTAAAGTCATTGAATCAAGCCTCAAAACTCATGATTTTCCTTCTAAACTTCATAAACTTTCAAACTTAGAACTCATAGTCCGAAACACGTCAAACGACGTCCGATTTCGACCAAACTTCATAGAAAGCACTTAAACAATATATAAGACTTGTACCGGGTGTCGGAACCAAAATACGAGCCCGATACCATAGTCTTTTAATCAATTTTTATTTCTATTTTCCTTAACAATTTCAGAAAAGTTCTTTTACTCGGGTTCTAGACCTCGGATTTCGACTCCGGACACATGCCCGAGTCCCATATTTTTCTACAGACCCTCCGGGACCATCAAATAACGGGTCCGGGTCCGTTTACCAAAAATGTTGACCGAAGTCAACTTTAATCATATTAATATCAAAATTCTTCAAATTTTTCACAGATTTCACATATTTCAACATAAAAGTTTTCCGGCTACGCGCCCGGACTGTGCATACAAATCGAGACAACTATAAGTGAGGTTTTTAAGGCCTTGGAAGCGCGGAATAAGGGAAAAATCCGGTGATGACCCCTTTGGGCCGTCACACTTGATTTACTCGAGGGAAAAAGAGAAGCTGCCTTAATAAGAATGGCAGCACAGAAGCAAGTTATTGAACGATATTATAACAGAAAGGTACGCCTCAGATTCTTCAAAATTGGGGACTTCGTGCTCAAAATGGTTTTTCAGTCTACAAAAACTGCTAATTCAGGAAAGCTAAGTCCAACATGGGAAGGACCCTATAGAATTAGGGATATTGCAGGGAAAGGAGCATACGAGTTAGAAACGATGGACGGGAAAATCCTACCTTCGCACTGGAATGCTGTCCATTTGAAGAGATATTACTTCTAAGGAAATACCCCGGTCATATATCATCATGTTAAAATTTATTTTTAAATTATTAAAGTTTTACTAATAATTTTAGATACTAGGCAAAACGCTAACCCGTACTAAATGATGAGTCACGACCTGTAAGTCAAAACGGAATACAATAAAATTCCTGGCCTAGGGTTACAATTGTTCTGATAGAAACACAAACGGTTAAGTTGTTTCTTCACCTATAATTGCACCCCCGAGTCCCGTATGTTTTTCCTTTTCAGGAAAAGGACGAAGATATAGACATTAACAAGTGCTCGAGGTTTCGTACTTCAACGCTCAAATACTTGGGGGACTATGCAGTATACATGGGCACGTGTATGCAAAAAGTGAAAGAGTAAAAGCGAAAAGCTGTGAAGACAAGTGCAAGATAAAAGCTACAAAGACAAAACACTCGTCATAGTGTTCTTTTCCATGAGAACAATGGAGTCACTTCTCAAGCCCTTCCTAATGCTTCGAAGCCAAATGGATCTTACATATATCCCTCAATAGTTATGGTAAAGACTATGTATCAAAACAGGTTATAAGTAAAAACCCCGTTCCTATTGTTCTTTTTGTATAAAAATCTGTTACAAGAAAAAACAGTTACGAGAAAGTTATAGATGTAATTCAAATACATGTAAAATATTATTCAAAAGCATGTCAAGGTTTATAAATAAAAACTTGTCAAAGTTATTTCAAACAAAACATGTGTGTTCCTATTTCTTTGATCGTATTAAAATACCATTATGAAGTTGAGACGTCTTCTTCATTAAGTGTCGATATATAAAAGGGCCCTCTTTTATAAAACTCATGTTGATAAGTCACGAGGTTAATCATCAAGCATTTTCAAAGGATAAAAATGCAAAACTATTCTCTAAGCCCTTAAGAATAAAAAGGCAAGAGTAGAATAAATAGAAGTAATAAAAACTTTTTAATATATTTAAAAAATAAACTAAGTACAAAACTTAGTCATCAAAATGTTCTATATAAATGCCCCATTATGAGAACTGGGGACTTTTTTCAAAAAGAAACCCTTAAACAAACTAAGGGATTATCTATCATTTTTCAGTAAAAGAAAAAGTTAAGTCACTGGGAGGCAAGTGCATCAGAAGTAACGATGCCAGTTTCGGGAGGAACTTGAGCTGCAGGCACGGTGTCAACTTGACTCGAGATAACAGGCTCGATGATGGGAGCAAGAGTCATAGAAGCTTAAACTTCTGAAACCTGAGTCACGATAACTTCATCCTCGGGAACTTGTGTTACGAGCGCGGTATTCTCATCTTCAAGATCTTCAGTCCCGGCTACTTCAAGTTCAGGATTTTTAGCTACGGGGACTTCAAGTACAGGAGAAGGAGAGTCTAATGGTTGTTGAGTTTTTTCAATAGTCTCTAAGACCTTAGTCAATTCAGACTTTAAATCGAAGTTTTCTTGGCTAGCTTCAGTTAAAGCATCACGCCGAGAATTCAGAAAGGTCCAAGTTACTTCGATATCTAACTTCTCCTCAAGAAGTTCATAATCTCTTTCCCAAGCAGCGATTTCGCTTTTCAATTCCTCATTCTCGATCAATGTTGAATTGAAAGAAGTTTGGAGGGAGGTATGAGAATTTTCTAAGGTACGAACCTTATTTGAAGAAATTCTCAAATCTTCTTGAGCTTGAGTCAGATTTTGCACCAACTCCCCCGCGTACACCTCTTTTTGATTAAGAAGTGCCCCAAGCTCTCTAATCTCTTCACTTGCCTTTGACAACTGATCCGAGAATGAAAACTCAAGGCACTCTTTATCCTGCTCTATTTGGATCGAAGAGGCTTTAGCCACAGCTAACTACGAAGTAAGTGCACGCCTCTGCTGCTCTAGCCTTTAGCTAGCTCCTACTTTCCTGCAAATCTTCCAAGGCAATTTGAGCACTTTCAAATTGCCCCTTCCAATTTGTTGCCTCCAACTTAGCCTCGTGAGCTACTCTCTCGGCTTCAAGAATCTTTTTCTCAGAGTCACGGGCCACCTTATCTAAAAGAGAGATTCTGCCCATCAATCTGTACCAATAAGGTTAGCCTGCAAGCGACAGAGAAGAAAAGTAAGAATTTGAAGGCAAAAAAAAACTTTTTAAATAAGTAAGAAAAATACCCTCAGAGTGGAATGAGCAATATTGTTCATTAGGGTCAAGCAGTTGTGGCTGTCCATTTTCTCTTTTTCAATTAAGCTAAGCAAAGGCCCAAGCCATGCGTCTGCTTACCGGATTTCCTCAAGAGACTGCTATTTGCCGGAACTTCTATGGTCACGCTCCTCATAGAAGCACTTATACTCGAAGAACCTGCTTCTATATGTTGAAAGGTAGAAGAGGGAACTATGGAAGGAGGAGCGGTAGAGGAAGTGAAAACAGCAGGAGGAGAAACAGAAGCTGGTGGGGTAAGCAAAGAGGAAGTTGCAGGTAAAGGAAGAATAGAAGAGACATAAGTAGAAAAAGAGGGAAGGGGAGGTTCATCCAAAACCGGACCTAATTCACCGCCTTTAAAGCCCCCAGCAAAAAGTTCCCTAATAGACTCATGAGTGTCTCGGGGAGCTATATCGTCATCAGAGATGAGGTGAATAGTTTTATTAGGAGAGGTACGAGGAGGTGAAGCTTCAACATCGTCATCAAACACGATACGCCTCCTAACTCTTTGCTTAGGGATTACAGAACTATCCTCTCCCTCTTCTTCTTCAGAGTCCTCATCCATGAACTTTCTCTTCACTAAAGTACCCTGAGCTCTACCTAAGTTGAGGTAAGCTCCTGAAGAGGCACAAGTGGCCGCCACAGCTTCTGCAACAATTTCTCTTATTGAAAATCCTGATAAAAAGGGTAAAGATTGAATCAATAGAGATAACATTTTACGTACGAGAAGATAAGAAAAGACATAAACAAAAAATTCTTACCATGGATTTTTACTTTCCAACCGTGAAGATTGGAAATAGACTTCCAAGACCTAGCCTTCATAGGCACAGTCTTCAATTGCGTATCTACCCGACCATGAAAATCAGGGATGAGATCCACAATTCCCATGGTTGCTACAAAAAAGTAGAAGAAAGTAAAATCAGAAAATGGGTTGATTTTAAGGAAAGAGATATGAAAAAAGAAGAAAACTTACGTGCAAGGTTCCATTTTTTAGGAAAGGGAATGTTTTCCTTACCCACCAAACCCACCGTGGGTACAGCAACAAACCATGCATACCAGCCACGATCTTTATCATCTTCGGAGCTCACTAAAACCCTTTTACTCCTCGCTACTAAGGTAAAAACACTATTGCGGAATAACCTGGGGGAGTAAAGAGGAATAAGGCGGGGGAAGGTAAAATCAGCGCCAGCCTTGGTCGACAAATATCTTAAACAAGCTACAGCTCTCCAAATGATTGGGACAATTTGTTCTAAGCAAACCTTGAAAAAATGGTAGAAGTCAAGAACTACAGGATCGATAGCTGGTTTAAATCCCAAAGCAAAGGGATAAGTGTAAACAAAAGAATGACCAACTTTGTAAGAAGATATTCTTTGATTTGGATTAGGGATTTCAATAGGGAAATTACTACTCCAGTGGCAATCTCTACGAACTACAGAAGTTAAAACTTTTGTAATTAAAGTGGGATAAGTATCGGCGTGTTCTAAGCCGGCAACTTGTTTTCTAAGAGATTCTCTGTCGTGATCAAAGGATAAGTCATGGGGAACTGTTTCCTCCACTAAAGGCTCTTGTAAAGGTTCTGAAGGTTCTTTGCCTTTAGAAGATGATTTTCGTGTAAGAGAACCTCTGGTTCTAGACACGATACCAGAACTAGATGAAGGAGCAGCAGAACCAGAACTACCACCCCGAGTAGATCCTAAACTATGGAGTCTACCGCCTCTGCCCCTTCTATGTCTAACTGGGGCATTGAGAAAGTTATCTAAGATTAGAGTTCTTCTAGGATTAGGGTTTGAAGACGACATGGTGAAAAGGAGCAAATTGGGGAAAAAGTGAATAAGTGTCGAAGAATAAAATACTTGGTAAAACTTTATGAAGAAGAAAACAAGAGAAAGCAGGTTGAATTTATATATGAAAACAACCGTCAAAGGAAAGAAGTGTAATGATGGAAAGCCTATAATAAAGGCAACTAGCTCTTCGTGAATAGTGGAGCCGTAAAAGTTTTTGAAAAAAGGCTGCAAAACTGCGGAGCCGGTGGAAAAGACGACACGTGTACAGAGCATTAAATGGAAAAGACAATTAAAGCGTCAATGATGTCATAGCATTAATGATGGCAAAAATACCCTTTTTAAAGCACTCCACTTCCCAAGTATTTAATTGATAAATAAATAGAAAGTGGGGGGACTATCTGTATTGGGAAAAATTGAGTTTTATATATTGCAGATGACATGTCATTACACATGGATTAGTCAAATAGTCAAAGGAACAAAGTTGGTTAAGAGGCACGAGCAATAACAGGTGCGAGCAAAGATATTGGAAAAGGCACGGGCAATTACTCAGGAGATGCAAAGCCCGCACCTATTCATGTCATTTAAAGCGCAAAGATCCAAGGGGATGAACCTGATACTCTACGAGGGACCGGATACAGTGTTTAATACATATTGAATGCTGAGAACGTTAGAGAATATTTTTTCTGATTTATGTAACGTATCATTAAATGACATTCATTACTCATTATTGCCTCATTATAGCTTGAGACAAAGCTCATGCTCCCAAAAAGGCTATAAAAGGGGGAAGAATTAACTATTGGAGGAAAAGGAAGAAATTGGAATATACTTGATTTATTTGCTTTCATATTATCTCATTCTAAAAGAGTCTATCTATACACTTTATTCTGATTATAAGTAACCCGTATTTTCATAAATTTTTAAGTTTGATCAAATTTCTATTTTTTGGTTAAACACTAGCAAGAAGACCCACAGTTTTACTTTCTTGAATTTGGTCACAATTTTTACAATAAAAGAAAAAAAACGAAGAAAAAAAAAACGTCCCCAATTGATCTAGTGCTCATATATGCAGTGCTACGACGCCGTAATATTTCCTTCAAACCATCGATAACCTTTAATTTAGGCGGGCCAATTGGCGCGGCAGAGGAGAGCAGACCATTGGGATCCAATTTTGATTTTCTTCAATAGTAGGGTTCCCACTGTTCCTCGTCTCTACAACGGTAGAAAGGTAATCAATAACATCTCACTTCTACTCTCATAGTCGCGACAGACACACACCAATTAGATAGATGATATTAAGAACCAATGTTGTTGGAAAATTCCATTTAGCCGAGAAAAATATAAACGATTATTGGGATGGAAAAATTTGAACCATAACATCTTGGCAATAATAGGACAATTATGAAAAATTGTAAATAAAAGGTATATTATGAGAATTTTTTGTTAATTCAGTTCTTGATTGAAGTTGGTGAATTATTTGATTTTCAGTATAGTGATTGAAGCATTGAATCAGAAAAACTAAATATTGAGAAACATTATTGACGTTAAAGTAGTATAGTGTTTTTAAGTTCGTAAAACAGTCAATGTAGCTGCAAAAAGTTGTACTGTTAGTGTTTTTGGTTCAATGAGTTTTCTTTTCCTATGTTCGGATGATTTTGATTTGTTTGATAATAGTTCAATCTGAATTCTCTTACTTTTCTTTACTTTCACGCGAATGAGAATATATTCTGTTTTGTCTATACCAAGGACTTGCATGTGTACTGTCAGAGTGAAAGTAAATGGAGCCAGACCAAGTTGTTGCTGAATTGGTTGGAATGGGATTTGAGTTATCTGATGTTACAAATGCTATAGAAGCTGTGGGTCCGTCGATTGATGGTGCAATTGATTATCTACTTGATGATTCTCGAAGAAACACTGCGAGTGCATCAACTAGTAATACATGCATCACCAGCTGTGCTGGCACACTGGGAAAAAGAGCCCCCTCTTCGTCGCGTTCTGCAAGCAAAATGCGGCAACCCAGCATAAACGAATTCATTCAGTCAGCAGGTAGACCTAAAAGAAGCAAGACCATGAATAAGTTGGATGCGTCTCAATTAGAAGTCTTGCAAAGAGATGCCGGAGGTTGTAATGTGCATCCTCCCCCAGAGGATACTGATCTGCACATTGCAACTGAAAAAGCCGTGTTGCCATATAATCACAAAGACGAAGAGAGCATTGGACCAGACTGGGAAAAGCAGGTTAAGAATTTGTTGCACAAGCACTTTGGATACTCATCCTTGAAGAATTTTCAGAGGGAAGCTCTCGAAACTTGGTTAGCTCACCAGGACTGTCTTGTTCTTGCAGCAACAGGATCTGGTATTGGCCCCTCACGCTTTTTTCCTTCTTTGTTATTGTCCTATTTTTTGTATCTTAATGTGATATTCTGTGTTCTGACAGTTACTTTTATGTAGGGAAGTCTTTGTGTTTTCAAATTCCGGCATTGCTGACTGGGAAGGTTGTGATTGTTATATCACCATTGATTAGCTTGATGCACGATCAGTGCTTGAAGTTAGCAAAACATGGTGTTTCTGCTTGCTTCCTAGGATCTGGTCAAATTGATCGAAGTGTTGAACAAAAAGCAATGGCAGGCATGTATAGCATCATTTATGTATGCCCCGAGACAATTCTAAGGTATAGAGCATGTTACTCAAATTGTATTTCAAGGATAGCATTGGCTGTTGTTTGACAGATGAGTTGCTTGTCTTTTCTTTCAGACTCATAAAACCCCTCCAAAGCCTTGCAGAAAGCCGTGGAATTGCTCTATTTGCAATCGATGAAGTTCATTGTGTTTCTAAGTGGGGTCATGATTTTCGACCAGATTACAGGTTTATATTCTTTTGTTTGTTTGATAAATCAGACTAATACTATTTATCTGGAATTGGTCAAAATTTTCAGTAACTGATTAATTCATTGGATATAGATAAGTAGTATAGCCTCGTGTCCTAGAGTGCACAAAGTAAGAAAGATATTCTTATCCTTCAATACAGCACTTACATACCATATCATGCCAATTATAGTACTTGCGAGAATTCACATTTGTGGTGGTGGGGGTGGGGGGTGGTCACCTTCCGCATTCTGGTTCTATTTTTGCTTATGCACTTGATCATCCAACTGAAGAGTTGATGATTCGCACAGACGACACAAATATCCTATGATTGTTGAAAGAGGAAAATGCAAAAGAAGGTGTTAGTTCCATGGGTTTTATACAAAGAATAAAATACTGGCAAATGCCATTTTTCTACTTATTCTGACTTCTGAGGTCGCCAACAGTATTTTTTTTTACCATTCGGTGCAACGTCCAAATTAAATGAGAAACTTTATTCAGAACACGTTACAAGAGTGTCGAACAGTCTTTCTTGAGTTCACCACTGTCATCAGCCAAAGAATAGGATAACTCTGACCTTCCATTTGGTGTTCTTCTTTGATTTCATCACATGAGTTCCTTGAAAATTCAACAGAAATAATTATAGGGTTTCCATAGTGCTAACTTTTTGATTGAGGGAGTTCTTATTTTGATGGTGAAACTCATCTGGAGGGTAATGTTCCGCTTTTTTCTATTCAGCCAGATCATATTGTCTTCTCTCCATCAACTCTTTCCAAGAAAGAGCTCCTTATCATCAGAAGCCAGCGAAGTAAGTATGAATATAGTTAGTAGAGAGGTTAGAGAGGGTGGATTATCAGCATGAGTTTACCCCCTTTATCAGTATCACTTATTTCATCCTGAAAACTACTTCAAAGATTTATCTACAATTAGTTGCAAAAAGCACCGGTTGAAACCTAGTATGTGAAATAAGGTAGCAAAGTGGATAAATTTCATAAATAAGTGGTAAAACCTAGTATGTGAAATAAGGTAGCAAAGTGGATAAATTTCATAAATAAGCGGTAAATGGTTAGCGTTATTCAATCGCGAATGCTACTTTTACATTTGCTCATCAATCCTCATTTTTAGCCTAAGGAAGATGCAGACGGCCCAAGCATTTTGATGAAGCCAGATTGCATCTCAAAATATGCAAGGGCTGAAATTTTGAGCCTCAGCAACATGCATAAGCATTCTCTCGAAACTGCCTAATATTCTTTATTCTTCTTTATGCAACTGTGTTAAAGACATAATTTAGTAAATAAAAGTATGCTCTCTCTAAAAGTTTAAGTTTTTAGATGAGATGGTCATGCATTTCAACATGGTATCAGAGCAGGCAAAGATCCTGGATTCGAGTCTCACCGCTACCCAATATCAAAAAGAATTTCCACGTGCTTGGCTCATCAGAAATGAATCAAGCCCGCGCATGAGGGGGTGTGTTGAAGACATAATTAAGTAAATAAGAGTGTGCCCTCTCTAAAGCTTAAGCTTTTAGATGAGATGGTTACACATTCAACAACCAAAAATGGTTCTTGCAATTGAAGTTCAAAGACCTTTGTGTTTATGCTATTACTAACATGCAAATGTCAATCTTTTTCTCCTTATTAATATTGTAGCATACCACGACGGATTTCGTAAGTTCCTTGAGTTTGTGTATCAACTTATTGCGAAGTCTACTACTTTAGCATAGATATGATACATCATGCTAATAACTTATAAGATAAACATCATGCTTATGACTAGTCAAATTCTGATCTTTCTCTTCTCCAACTTCCATTATAGCCAAGCAAAAGCTACAAGAAAATATTGACACAAATCTTCCATGCACTGTAGGCGATTGTCTGTTTTGAGAGAGAACTTTAGAATGGATACCATGAAGTTTCTGAAATTTGACATACCGATCATGGCATTGACTGCTACTGCAACTACTCGTGTTCGAGAAGACATTCTGCAGTCATTGCACATGTCAAAGGCGACACAAATTGTTCTCACTTCATTTTTCAGGCCAAATCTCCGATTTTCAGTAAGTTAATCTACAATGTGTTTGGTACTCTTTTGGTTTGGTATTCCCTGTATGTTCTGCATTTGCTATTCCCTGTATGTTCTGCATTTGCCTTGCTGCACAATTTCATTTTTTGCTTTCTTGTGTATGAAGGGTGCTTCTTTTCTTCTTCATATTTTTTGTGTGTGTGTGTTTGGGGGGGCTGGGGGGAGGTTGCAAATTGTTTGACGATACACTTATTTATATAATATTGCGAATAATATTTACACTAATTAAACTTCCATGAAGCTAAATTCTTCAGCAAACTCATGCTTAAGTTGTGATATTATGTTGCCCTATCAATTAAATCCTGTATTCACACTCAAGGACTAAATTAATATATTCTTTGACCATAGTTATTGTATTTTAATCTAGACGTCAATCTTTGTGTCACTTCTGTTTGCTGCATAATACGATCAAAGGGAAATACTGCATACTAATAAAGTTTCCTTTGAGTGTTTTTAATTTTATTTTTACTAAAATATTAGTGTTTGATCTTCTAAAAATAAAGTCTTCACTTTCAGTACATATGTTGATAGACATAATAGCAGTTCACTTCATTTCTGCTGCTTGCAGGTGAAACACTCTAGAACATCATCTATAGAGTCCTACAAGAAGGATTTTCATGAACTGATAAGCATTTATTCCAGAAAAGGAAAGACTGGCAGGAAAAGTAAGTTAATACCCACAAATCCGGAGGAGAACTCTGAAAGCTCTGATAATGCTTCTAATGGTTGCATGGATGAATATAATGGAACCTATGAGGTTAATGTAGACGACGTTGAGGGGGATGCTGTTTCTGAGAGTGAAGATGAAGTACGTTCTCCTGGGAGATGTGGTTTGGCTTCTCCGAAGGATAGACAGTTGTCTGTTGACTATCTGGAAGATGAGTGTGATCTTGTGCAAGATGTTGATGATTTAGATGGTAAGACTCTTCTCTGGTCAAATATTCATTTAGACAGTACAGATCAAATTGAAGAGAGAATTTAATTGCACCTGTCTTCCATGGCACTAAAGATTACACAATGAATAACTCATCTGTTACCAAAGCCAGTGCAGAGACCTTGGAATTTTTCTTGTGCAAATATAGAGAAGATTTTGAAAATTTCAATAGTTGTTACCTTAGTGTGGATTGAAATAAATCCTTGTGTTTTGTCTTATCTGCAGCAGTACTTTTATCTACATTCTAAAGAGTTTAAGTTTTCAATTCACACCCTTGTAGCAGCCACTGATAACCTTCAGCACACCGGTGCAAGATTGTTTAGTATGAGATTTCAAGAGGTTAAAATAACCTTAGCTTGAGAAAGAGATGACTTATCCTTGATAGTTTGTTAGAAGAAAAGCCTCACACTCTTATCCTACGATACGACTCTCCCCTTACGTGATCAAAAGATACATATATATATATATATATATATATATATATATTGAACGTATCTCATCCTTCTTGTTCCTGCATTCTCAAACTTGACCTTTTTGTTTCCTAGATAGTCTCTTCATTTGTTAAAACCGAACAAATGAAATGCCTTTTGTGGGTTGTCGTCAGCCTCTAACTGGCTATGTAGCAGACTTTATCTTCTTGAGAGCAAGGTCTAGGTTAGTTTTTAGGAGTTTCCGTGATTTCTAATTGGCTACTTAGTATATAAATTTGTAATTTGAAGTTATAAGCTTGGTCATTTTAATTTACTTTATGAACTCAAATAAATTGTACTGATGTTGAAATTGCTGCAGTTTCTTGTGGTGAATTTAGCGGAAAACTACCAACAAAAGGTTTTAGTGGTTTTCTACTGCCCAAAGCACCTGATCTGCCCAGTAAGCCAGAGGAAAGAGCAAAGTTTCAGCATGCACCGTTGGAAGATGGACCAACGATAATCTATGTCCCAACTAGGAAAGAAACGTTAAGTATATCAAAATTTCTTTCTAGATCTGGGATCAAAGCTGCTGCTTACAATGCTAAGGTAATATATACATACATACACACACACACACACACACACACACACACACACACACATATATATATATATATATCCAATCATTTAAAGTAATTTATCTTGCTCTCCCTCTGATTTTTTGAAGTTGAGTTTAATTCGCCACCAAATTTTAATTGTTCGAACTTCGAAGGACTAAAGATTTTGCATAGTCTCATATCATCTAATAAATGCTTAGCTAGGGGCATGTCTTTAGGACGCAAAATACCATAGTTATGAAAGTGGACTGAAGGTGATCATACTCGTGCTGTCGCCTGTTCAATTGATTTGCTTCAATGTAATTAAGTATATCTTGTCACTAGTGATATTATGTGTTACATGCCTTTGCTTGATTAAAGTCAATATCTAACAATGATGCTACTCAGCAATGAAGTTGGTTGATATACTCCTCTTTTCCTATTGAGAAGTAATGTTTTCTTTTGCTTTCTCTTTTCAGTTGCCAAAATCACATCTAAGGCAGGTCCATAAGGAATTTCACGAGAACACGCTGCAGGTAAAGTTTAGGTGACGTGTTAGATGAAGTAACGATAATAAATATTCTTTATCTTATTTAACAGGTTGTTGCATATAAGAAGGCCTCTGATCGATTGCATTCGATATTTAACATTTTAAAGTGACCTTTGCATATTTTCTCTTTCATGAAGAGCGTAAAGAAATAGACCTTGAGCCTAATTCAACTCAAAAGCTAGCTCATTAGTTGAGGATTGCTCAAGACTATATAAGGAGATCAAAGACCCAATCCACAATTGATGTGGACTCTAACACTCCCATCACGCTTAAGACTGGACATCTAGAGCATGGACAATATAATATGGGGGCCAACATCGGTAAACCGAGAATTGAGATGGATTAGTTCTGATACCATGTAAAGAGATGGACCCTGGGTCTAATTCAACCCCAAAAAATTAGCTCATGAGGTGAGGATTGTCCAAGACCATATAATGAGACCTAAGACCCCATCCACAACCGACGTGGGACTCTAAGAAAGAGGAAATTCATTGATAACCCTGTTATCCTCATTTATTGCGAGAGTCAAGTTGGATAGATCTCTATGTTCTCATCTCATATTCTTTGTAATTATTTATCTTAACTAGGTCCAGATATATATAGGAGTCATATGCCGACCCCACTAGTTTGAGATTGAGGTATAGTAGTAGTAGTTGTTGTTATTGTCGTTGGTCGAATTAATTGTTGTGTTGTCCATATTGTCTGATACAATATACTGATAAAGTTCTAGTATAAGATGCTTTTTTCATTTAGAATATATTTGTGGTATCTAGATCTAGTTTTTTACTAGAATTATGTAATTCCTGCTTCATTGCAATGAAAAGAGAAAAAAAATGTAATAATAATTCGTTAGTAAACTTCTCAAAAAAATGACTACTTTTTGAACTGTCATTTTTTTTTGATAAAGGTAACATATTATTTAATCGTAGCACAAAGGCTGTGCTAAGGCCATAGATACATATATCAAAAACGAGCAAAACCACGCTATCTTCTAACTCCTACTACGGTGATCCTATGATATCTATCATTGAATCTACATCGTGTACAAAATCTTCCTTACACCAAAAGTGAAACAAAAATAAGCAGTTCATCTTGATCTTCCGTAAGGAGTTGTTGTGTCCTTCAAAACACCTATTGTTTCTTTCCATCCAAATTGTTCCACCACTTTTTTTGTTTGATCAGGTCTCCGGAGAAATTCCAGCAAGCAAACAGCTCCCCTGTACTCAGGCATGGCCCATGACAGCCCTTCCATGTTCAAAAATAGTTGCCATAAAGTTGTAGCCAACTTACAGTGTATAAATAAATGGCTACTACTTTCGGCCTCATTTCCACACATATAACACCTTGAGCACAATGGCATGCCTCTTCTCATTAGATTGTCTTATGTTAGACAAGCATCCCTGGCTGCCAACCATACAAAGCATGCTACTTTAGTTGGTATTTTGGCTTGCCATATTGTTTTCCAACTCCATAATTGGGTTTGATGACCTTGATTGTTGAGCATTTTGTATGAACTGTCCTTTTACAACAACAACAAACCTAGTGTAATCCCACAAAGTAGGGGTCTGGGGAGGGTAGTGTGTATGCAGACCTTATCCCTACCTTGTGAATTGTCCTTTTACATCGTCATTAAATGTTATTGATAAGATGCTACAAATAAGTCTGCAATATTGACTATTCATGAGTCTACAAGAAGTCTCTGAGATAGAGGAGAATGCAGAACTAGGGGTGTTCATGGTTCGGTTTGGATCGGTTTTTCCCTAAAAAGAAATTAAACCAAGTAAGTTGGTTTTTCAAATATTAGAACCAAACCAAACCAATTAAGTCGGTTTTTTCTCGATTCGGTTTATGTCGGTTTTTTGGTTTTTTCGGTTATTTGTCGGTTTTTTCTTAAATATAAGACATACACTACCAAACACACATTTCGGCGACCACATTTTCAACGTAACACTATCAAATCAATTGCCCTTTGAGAAATCTATTATTTACCAAGATATATTGATGATAATTGAATCAAATAGTGATGAATAATTTAAGGGCTCAATTAAAAATATATTATTTTTAACATGAAAGAGATTCTTACACTTAACAAAAGAAAACTATCAATATACTAGAACGTAAAGGTAAAGAACTGTACTAAAAGTGCAAACGATTAATATTTACTATAAAAATTTTAAAACTTTGTATAAAGTATAATAATAAATTTAAAATAGCTACTCCTATATTCTGTTTGGTTTGTTTTTTTTTTAATTAAAACCAAAACCAAACCAAATTTGATCGGTTTTTAAATTCCAAAACCAAACCAAATTTGATCGGTTTTTAAATTTCAAAACCAAAACCAAACCAAACCAAACCAAAAAGTATCGGGTTTTTTTGTCGGTTTGGTTTGGTTCGGGTTTTCGGATTTTTATGAACACCCCTATGCAGAAGGATAAGAAATCTTTTTTACCTTTCTTTAGAGAATGATCCTTGTAGTCCTGTTTCTCACAATGTCCAGTGGCATGATTAGAATATCATCCCAATAATCATTCTCTAGAATTTATGAACAGAAATTTGGGATAAATAATAAAAGATACTTCTGGACAAAACTATGTTGAAGCTGGGGTTTAACATTGGCTGGCAGATCCTGGTCTCTCTCCGAAACACATATCAGTTATTTCATTCTGAGAATTATATGCTTTGGTTATCCTGTTATATACTGTTGCATGTTTCTTTTCAACACAGGCTACCATTTTTTACTATTATTGACACTTCATATAATAGGATAAATCCACTTTAACTCTTAGATAAAATAGTATCTTCAAGATATCCTGACAGCAGATAGGCCATTAGCGTGAGCTTAAAGTTGTTTTGTTTATGTTTATATTGCACACTTATGTATTTCTTAACTGAGGCTACACATAGTACTTTCTGATATTCAGGTCATTGTCGCAACAATTGCCTTTGGTATGGGTATTGACAAGTTGAATGTGCGAAGGATCATTCACTACGGCTGGCCTCAGGTGCAATTACTCAGCTAGATTGCCTTAATGTATTTTGCGTAACTGTGTCTATTTTCTCTTGTAAATAAACTACATGAAAATCGAGACCACGTTCCCACATCGTCTTTCTTCTTTAGCAATGTAATCATACATATTCTCATAGGTATACTTAAGAAGCATTATGTTTCAAATTCAGACCTTGTTCGAACTATTTTCTTTTTGTTGCTTTTGGTACATGGCTTAGATTTCAGTTATACTTCTTGGTCAAGATATTGTAACCTTTACAGAGTCTGGAGGCTTATTATCAAGAGGCTGGTCGAGCTGGTCGGGATGGAAAAGTAGCAGAGTGTGGTTAGTTAATTTGATTCTTTTTATTTGTGGTATATTTGTCATAATCTTGAGATCAAATCTTTATACTTCAAAGAGAGCAAAATTGTATCCAATGGATATAGCACTGATAGTAATGTTTGGGTGGGTGAAATGAAGCACTTTTCCAACCCATGCATGAGACGCAGCTTCTTGGACAAAAAAAAAACAAGAATTAGCCTTAAACCAGTGAGACCGATAGTAATGTTTGGGAGGGTGAAATGAAGCAATTTTCCAACCCATGCATGAGACTCAGCTTCTTGAAGAAAAAAACAAGAATTAGCCTTAAACCAGTGAGAATCGAAAGTTCTATGGTTGAATTCAAAAGCTTAGGACATAATCTCTTTGAATGCTTAAATATTGTGAATATTGTGAATTTTGGAAAAAGGTCATGAAACCTCTACTTCTTGTCAAACATGGATCCAAAATTGATTCCACGGAGACATATTGGCAGAATTACATGTCATTATTCCACCTTTTCTAGTCGCTTTGACATTCTTATGAAGTGATTGACTTTTAAAACTTAGGAACTAATCCTAAAAGCATATCAAAATATGTTAAACATCATAGGGTCAAAATGGTTCTCATTAGGAAAAGTTAAATGAGTGATGAACGACAAAGCGTCTTCGTGAAGATACCTAGATTAAAAAGAAAAGTAAGACAAAAAAAAATATAATTATGACCTAAGTTGCTCGGACTCGGGTGCGGGCATCCGATACGGGCACGGATCCAAGTGTCGGATTCGGCAAAATCTAAATTTTAAGATTCGGGGTGCGAATCAAGGTATGGATACGGGTGCCGGGATTCAACTAAAAACATTCAAAATTATAAAAAATAGAGCTATAAAGAGAAAAAGAAAGCCAATTCAAGGCCTTCCACCAACTCTCCATCTATATCGCTGCTACTGTCTACCAGAAGTCCGAACTCAGTACACCACCCCTTGAATTCTTGGTTTTTCTGAAACACAAAGCAGCAAATATGAGGCAAAAGTACTACAATATTGAAGGTATGCCATTTCCCATGTCTTAAATATGTTGTATTTTAATTTTGAGAAATCAAAATCTCAATTTCCCCCCAAATTTGTCGATGGACTCAGGTACTGAATCCGGGACGTATTCCGCTCCCGCACCCGTCCCGTGTCAAGAGGGACGCGGCACCAAAAACAAAGAGTTCGTGCAACTTAGATTATGACACAAGGATCAATTAGGGAAGAAGTTGAAAAGATTTAGTGCATAAACTAGGAAATAGATATAGTGAAAGGAAATCTGACATTGTCAAAGTAGTGGGGAATATGAATAGCTCATTATTGGTGAAAAGGAACCTCATGCCTTCCCCTTGGTTTAGCAGACGTTATCCTGTAGTGCATTAAGGTGTGGTTTTGATAAATTTACACCAAATGGTTTCTTATTCAATTTTTATTATCCAGAAGAGCTACATTTATCTGGTAGAGCTGGGATATCGGCTCCGGAGAGGCACTACGTATATACTGAAGCTGTTTGATTCCTTCTGAAACAGTTCTATATGCAAACCTGTCAAGAACACCGACGCTTCTACCAAGTCAAAGAAGTGAAGAGCAGACAAAACAAGCATATAAGATGTTATCGGATTGCTTCAGGTGTAAGATAACTTGCCAATTGAACTGATTAAGGAGTACTTTGGTTTTCCATCTTATGTGTTGATTATGTTCAACAGATATGGAATGAACACTTCTTGCTGTAGAGCCAAAACACTCGTGGAGTACTTCGGCGAGCGCTTTCTTCTGGAGAAATGTCTTGTGTATGTCAAGACACACTGGCTATTGTGCTTTATCTTTTGTTCCTTACAAGCTGCTTCATGTCAAGGATGTATGCTTGTGCTTTTCTTTTAATTTTCTTTCACTTTCCCTTTTGGGGTGGGTGTGGAGCAAGAAGAATGTCCACAGCACTGTTAATGAGCTATTAGTGTGTTTGTAATATTTGACTCCTCTTACGTTAGTCTATATATTGATGTTTCAGGTAGTCTTTTATCATAGGACCTAATGCACAACTTTTTCCTCATTGATGAGTAAACTTCATCTACACTTCTCTTTTTCCTAGATTCTGGGATCAGCAATAAACTTTCAGAATAATTAGAACAATATGGCACTCAGATCTACTACAATGAAGTATGTTGAGCATATACGAAGAGAAATTTGAACTTAATCGAACTCAAAGCCCCTCAAAAGAACAAGTTTCTGAAACTAGTTACCAGGATGAAGTAATGAAGGCTTATAGGAAGTGGCAGATACATGCAGGAGATTTTATGCGTAAGTCACAGATGGGAACTCCAGCCACCTGACGGTGTTTGTTTCGAGGGAGTCGAAAAAATGTTGAAGTGTTCTTTAGTAAATAAACTATGAGAACATCCCCAATCTGCAGGTTGTCAAAGTACATTAAAGTTTACTTGCCATAGGGCATGCCACATAAAAGAGATTTTCTTTTCTAGCACTTTGAAGTGAAAAATGACTTCCTATGCATGTAATGGTTCCAAATGCATCCGATTGCTGATATCCTTTTCAATTTTCATGCTTACTGATGTTTGCCTTGTTTTTTGTCTTCTGATTAGAAAGTTAATTTCTGCTCAAGAAAGTATATATTTCTCTATAGGTTTTCCATACTTGCAATGAGTTCTCACTTTCTCAATTTATGTCTTTTACCTGGTACGTAATGCACAGGTGTGATATATGCATCAAAGGACCACCTGAAAGGCAGAATTTAAAGGCTGAGGCCATTATTTTCTTGCAGGTTGTTGCTACTCATTGTGTGAGTACGTCTGCCATCTCATATTGCTTGTGCTCCTTTGTATTTTGTCATCTCTTTTTGATATTGCTGGTCATTGTTCATCCTTTCTGGCGCAGGGAAATTTTGCAGACATCTCCTATGGTGGCGATGAAGTGAGACTTGGTGAGAAGCTAAACATAAAGGCTTTGGTCAGCAGAATAAGAGAACAGGTACTTGTTCTGCTCGATTGTCCTCTCTTCCCCTATCTCCCTCTCTCCCCCTCTCTCCCTCTTTCTCCCTCTTACACACGTGCATGCCCCATGGAAAATTCTCATCGAAGGCCCTTAGAAAGCATGTCTACCAAGGGAATGACAAAAAGACATACAAATTTTCCTTCAATTTGAATGATCTTCTTGTCACTAATTTCTGGGATCTCTCTTGCACCGCCAATAGAGGTGCCTGGAGATATATTATGTTTGTAATTTGGATTGCTCTTGAAGAGCCCTCTTCAAAATGTTGTTTGACGTCAATCATATGTTCCCACACCGGTAATAATCTGTAATTCTTTCTTTCTTTTTGGTGTAAAGCTACTTTGTCGTACTGAAAATAGCTTTAACTTGTCGAGCAGATGTCCTCCAGCTTAGGGCTGTGCATGGATCGGATCGGATTTAGCACATTTCGGATCAGATTTCGGATTTTGGGTTCTAAAATGCAATCCCAATCCGATCCGAATTAATATCAGATCGGATCCGATTTTAAAGTTTGAATCGGATTTTCGGATTTCGGATCGGATTATTATGCCTCAAAGTTGCAAACTTGTATGTATATTTTCTTTGTAAAAGAGGCAAGACAGTAAGAAAAATTCATATTTCTGCAATTATGAGAGTAATAAGGTGCCAATATAGCTAAATCCATTAATTGTAAATGTAATAACTCGGAGGAAAATGTAAAGAAGTACTAACTATCCAAAATTAAAGTTTAGTATTTATACATGCCCTAATAATTTCTGATTTCGGATCGGATCGGATCGGATTAAAATTATACCAATCCGAATCCGATCTGAAATCCGAAATTTTAATAAACACAATCCGAAATCCGAAAATTGAACGGAACGGTTCGGATTTCGGATATCCGATCCAAATGAACAGCCTACTCTAGCTGCATGTTACTCCTACTCTAATAAGGTTGTATTTAATTTTTCTAATCTCCGAAGTGCTGCCTATTTTCCTTTACAGAGAACTTTTCCATTAGTTCTGGTATAGTATACTACTTTAAAGTTACTCATTTTTTGAGAAAGTACTTTAAAGTTACTCGTGCAATCTATTCTTGTAAATCCTCATACTTATCATGAATGATCTATCTCTACTTTCGTATCCAGTCTGTGAACTGGCATATAATGTTGGCTCCACTCTTCTATTTCGTGTTCAATTAGTGTAAGAGAATCACAAGATATTTCTTTTATTGGAATAGATCTTTCTTTGTTGTTTTACAACATTGTTGCTAATACTCTTTTGTATTTACCTTTTCCTATTGCAACTCTAATCTTGTCATTTGTCTTCTTTATATTGTGTTGTAGTATCAGCAATTTAGTGCAAGTGACCTCTTGTGGTGGAGAGGTCTTGCTCGACTGTTGGAAGTTAAAGGATTCATTAGGGAGGGAGATGACATGGTAAGCTTTCTGCATAGTAACCATAGTTATTTCATATATAAGGTACTAAGTTTCGGTACTATGCTTCTCAAATCCATCCAATCTTCATTTACTTTTACGGCCTATTTGATATATGCTTCTCATTTTATCCTTTACTGTACTATGAGTTCAGTTAGTCATGCTGTTTTCAATGCTGAAAACTAGGATCTTAGAAAAATGTACTACTCGGCAAGGAGCGGAAAGTCCTTGAGGTTTGTTCCCTTTCAAGGTCTCAAGTTCGAAACCCACTGGGTGCAAACAATTTCTGACGGCCATCGGACTGGGTAAAACCTGAATTAACCGTGGTGCACTTGCGGGAAACTCCTTGCCGAGGGCCTGTGCACCCCCTGGATTAGTCGGGGCTCTTAGAGACTCGGACACCCGGTGCAAATCAAAAAAAAAAAAAACACTGGTGGGACAAATACTTGGAAGCCCTTTCTAGTTTGCTATTATTGGTCTAATGAATGTTCAGTTAGTTTGTTCTTTTTTTGATAGTCAAAAAGTTTCAGTAATAAACAATTAAACATCAAGTTGATGTCAAAAAATAGTACAAGATGTGTGCGTGACTCTGCTGGAGTCATGCATTGTCTTCCACTTGTTTGATCATCTATCCATACAATATGGTGCTTTTCCTCGTACCAAAAATTACAAGTGGTAGAAAAAATCTTATAATGCTTTCTACGTCATTCTCACTGTTATGAGACATTCTCCTGTTATGTTCGTTCCATGTACTCCAAAAGAGACAAGATGGTCTTGTCTTCCATGTTGCCTTCCTTTGGGCGATCTCCAACTCGTATTTGTTTCCTCCACTGACCGTGATAACACCCAAGAGATGTAGAATGATGAGGATGCATGTTCCATAGTCGTAATGCCAACCTGCGATGCAACAAGAGATGCTTAAATTTTCTCCAGATACTTTGCACATGCAACACCAACTCACAAATATCCTGTCTGTCCGCTGTTATAATTGCATCTCGCACTACACACCCAACAAAAAAAGTTACTTTCTCCGGAAATTTTGTGTTCCAAAACTTTTCACGCATCTTCTTATTATCTCCCCTTTCTGACAACTCATATGATAGGTTTCAACGGTATTTGGCACCCACCCCACTCCATATCGTTTATCCCCTCCCTCATCCTCGGTTGGATAATTATATATTTTCTGAAATTATAGTAGTATTATTGTAATAATTTGACATGTCCTAGATATGAAACTTTTATTTAAGAAAAGAGGCTAACGGTTTTGGGACAAAGCAAAAAAAATAGATGATTTAATGGGATAGACGGTCTTATGATAAGATTGTCTCTCATGAAAGTTACATTAGTTTGAAACTGTCTGCTAAGAAAATATTTAAATCCCCTTTTGCTTTTGTTCATGCTATGTTTGAGATTTGCTTGTTTTATCATCTGGTTCCTCCTGCTTGATGGAGAATGTGGAAAGATAGAACTTGTCAAACGTGTCAAACTTAGACTGTGAAAACAGCTGTTTAATTGGAACTATGATTTCATGACAATATTTGTATAATGCCTATTAGGAATATTTATTAGTACTAGTATATATTTCAGTATCTCTAGCGGTAAAGTTTCTTCTGGGAGAGGGAAAAAGGTTTCATTTGGTGCCTTATTTCTAGTTTCTTTATATTATGGTGCATTCAAACTCAACCTTGAACTGGAAGTATGTTTGTATGTGGTCATATTCAATGATATGGCTGATCGTTTCTGGCGAATGTTACAGACCCGGGTGCAGATAAAATATCCAGAAGTAACAGGACGAGGAAGGCAGTTCTTGAGTTGTGAAACAGAGCAGCCATTTCATGTTTATCCTGAAGCAGATATGCTGCTATCAATGAGAAGCCCCAAGTGTTATTCCAGTTTTGCTGAATGGGGGAAAGGGTGGGCTGATCCAGAGATCCGTCGCCAACGCTTGCAGAGAAAGCGAACATGGAAATCTCCAAAAAAACGAAAATCACGCAAACGTCAGCCTGATAGTAATACAGTTCGTGGAAGACTGACTGCCAAGCTATCGAAAAAGAAGTGACAAATGTGAACTATGAAGTTGTCACAACAATGTGGCTATTGAAACAATCAGCATTCTAACAACATTAACGATTGGATTTTTCACGATCCCATTCTTTATTTGTTCGTCTATTTTATGTTCTGATTTTTTGATTGGTAGATCCTTGTCGGTTGTCACACACACACTCACACTTGTTTTCTTGTGTCTTCATTTATTTTATAGTCTAAACCTAGCCCCAAGCGTGCTAATGTAAGCGAAAATAAGATTTAAGTGGAAAACAAAGTACACGGAGAGGCGACTTATGTATGAGTGAAGAGATACATTCTCTCTTGAAATGTACGAGGGCCTGAAGCGAAAGGGCCCCTAATTGCTATCGGATAAACAAGGGGAGAATTACAAGAAATGTTTGTATTTATTTATGAGCAAATACAAGTATGCTTTAAATGGTATAATGTGTTGTTCTAAGATATTATTTCAAACAATGCAAAAGATTTCTAGAATGAATCAAGACTTCCTCTATCAACAAAACTTTGACTAACAAACCAGCAAATTATAGAGAATAAATTATGAATATCCTGTTATTGCTATCTGTTGTGAAGACATCATTAGGTCAATTTATAGGAGTATATGGACGGTGGAATCATCAGGAGAATCAAATAAGAGTTTTTTTTTTTTTTTTTTAATGACGTGTGTCATTATTTTATGAAGAGTTATTGTAGGAGCACAATTGTCTCGGGGAGAATAAGGTGGAAGGATACTTGTCGAAAAACCTTCTATCCCTGCCATGTGTCAGCAACCTTTCCAAGTAGCCAATAGTATTGCAAAATATCTGTTGAAATTTTTCATTAAAATCTTATTTTCCCAACAATAGCAACTGTTCAACAAGCAAACGTGAATAGAGGAGAACCATAAGCGTGTTTGGATGATTTTGCTGCATTGCATTTATGAGGTAGAGTATCTTTCAATCTTCTCTCGGTTTTTGAATGACATTTATCATTCACCTTTACGCAACGATTCTTCTTATACGACTGAGAGAGTGAGATTGATGATTTCAAACTCTTTCACTCATTGATTTCCTATCTATTACTAGTAGCTATAGGAGCAGTTGACGTTAAAAGCTTGATCTTTCCTTTGTGCGTTTTCTACTAATGAAAATAAATGCCAAGTTATTGGAATCGGAATTTAAATCTTTTTAAGTTACTGAATTGAGAATTTAGATATATTTTATGAATTTCTTAATATAAATATAAAATTAGGACCAAAATTAGTGGGGTTTGGGTGAAACTCAACGTCTCATATAGTAGCTACTAATAGATAGGAAATCAATGACTGAGACGTCGGTATAAAAATTCTTTTTAGCATTTGATATGACTTATAATATACTAATAATATTATTAGGATAATACTAACAAGGAGCGCATCTGGTGTAGTGGTATCATAGTACCCTCCCACGGTACTGACCGGGGTTCGATTCCCCGGATGCGCATTTTTTTAATTTACTTTTGGCATATTCCTTTTCCATTTCGTTCCAAAAATCTTTCTTTTTCTTTAACTTGTTCGTTTAATAAACAGGGTTGTGCATTAGAATGAAGCAGAGAAGGAATATAATTCACTACAAGGAAAATGGTATGAAGTCATGCCATTTTCAAGTTTCCCCCTTGACACAGCAAAGAATCAATAACCCCCTCTATTATTTTAATTCAACAACTATTGTACTTTCTGTGAATTTTCAAGAGATCTAGCCTCGATGTTTTTTAGCAACATCACATTTGCAATTATAGGCTTTTCAGCATCATTCTTGTTATATTTGCCAAACTTGAGGAAAAAGCAGAACAAGCAAATTGCAGCCCAGAAATTCCGAATAATTACGGAAGCATTAGAACAAGCAGAGGAAAGAGTATTAAGGTATGAAGAAAGACACGACAAAATACTAAACCAAGTATGTTCTCACTACCTAATAAGTCAAGAAATATTAGACGCACTTGCAGTTGCTCGTGAGGCCATGAATGAGGCTCTTGAATTTGCTATTACTCTCAGAAATTTACAGTTAGAAGTTATTAGATTGTACCCTGATGAAGATGTTTCTAGGCCTGTTTGGTTACTTGGAAAATCAAGAAGACAAAGGAACAATTAATAGAGTACTACGTTATTTCTTCTTTTCTTTTAGATAGCTAAGAAATTAATAACATCGGTCACAAAATTGATCTCTGTAGTATTTGCTTTCTTTTCTAAGCAAATGATCTGCAATAACCCTTTTGATTTCTTTACATCATGAACTGGAAATTGTCGCGACTATTTTCTCACAGGTATATAGAATAGGACTACTATTTAATTTTGATGTTGGTTCAGTTTCAGTATTCTGAATCCAACAGAATATTATAAAATAGGAACTAGAATGAATGCCGTGGGGTTTGAAATCATTAACCACCTACCAGCTTCATAAAGAAAACTAAATAATATATTTTGGTTTAACTAATTAAATTTATACAAATAAGGGTTAATCTTAGTTAATAATAATATTCTAAAAAGTAATTTCCAACGGTGCAATAAATAATGCGTAGATCTGTTCTAACAGCTGTGACGGTATGCCACAGAAAATAGTCAAGAATCAAAATAGAAGTAATGTGGCATAAAATAGTGATGATCAACAATAAATGTCATTTATATATATAAATGCAAGGAGTCACCCGAGAAAGGATGAAGTAATGAATATTTTTTCTGACAATCGAGAATGACGAATAAACCTTTGAGTGCTCCGAAATATTCTCGGATCCAGTGGAAAAGTGTAAGCAAGAATCTTAGTGAAAATGTTGTTTTTGTGTGCTTATGTACCTGATTTTCTCTCTCTCAAGTGAAAGTATCTTTTGCAAATGAATATTTTATGTCCCCTATTATTGTGTCTCTTTTTCTTTATAGGGAACATGTTCCTAGAAAACCTAATAATATAAGTTCAGGGAATATCCACTAGAATTTGCACTTTTATGTTCTATCTTGAAACTAGCTGCTATAACTCTGTCAAAGGTATTCGACCTCAACATTGATCATTGACGACTCCTTAACTTCGACCTTTTCTGACTCTTCGACCACGACCTTCATCGTTGATTATATCGCTTCGACACGCGGCGGCCTGAGGATATTTTACCAATATCATTTTGACTTATATTTTGGAGATATATTTTGACCCATACAGTTAGTCCCTTAGCTTATTGAGGCCAGTTTTACGGGCGGGCTCGATGAGCGGATCATGTTGTCAGTGGTCGAGCTAAATCAAGCGGACCACACAGGTCGTGTTTATTATGGCGAGTAGGTGACGTGGCCCTTTGTGAGTCGCACATTTCAAATGCTTCGAATTTCCCGGGTGATTTGCTGGAGTTATGTCGTCCACATGTTACGATGACGTTATGATGTCATGTGTCATCATGACGCATGTTCCCAATGCGTTGCTTTGTTTTTCGTGTGAGCTTTGATTAGACCTGCCGCGTCGATTACGATGCCAATCATGATGTACGATTTTTGGTTTCGGTGCCATGAACTTTCTAAATAGAGATCTTCGAATCCTATTTTGGAGTTTAAACCTTCTAGCGTCTCAAAACACCTTATCTTTCTCTCGCTCTCTTCTTCTCCGAATTTCTTCTTTGTTTTCAGTACCTACATTGTTCTCCATTCCCTCTTGTTTGTTACTTCACTACGCTGAATCATGTCTGAAGTATCTTCTAATGCCGGTGAGGGAAGCCATGTTGCTCCTTTGGCAGTGGTATTCCCCTCTCGCGGGAAGAGTTTTTTTGCTATCATTGAGGATGAAACTTTCCCGTCGGTGGAGGAAATAATCCCACGCAACCCTAATTCCAGATCCGATTTTACCAAATCACCAGAGGCCACACGTGAATCTTTTTTATCAGTGATGACGATAAAGGAATTAGCGGAGTTCAAGACAAAATTTGCCTTTCCCAATCATATTGAGTTGATTTCTGTTGAATGTGACGCGGTACAAGTCTACCACCCTCGATATTGCGCCCTCTATGCCTATCCCTTCCAAGTTGGACATTCTTCTTCTCTCTTTCCGCTGGTCAAGGAGTTCTGTTGCCACTACGATGTTTTCCCTGCTCATCTTGCACCATACGTCTATAAAATTATAAAGATGCTCACTAAATTTGCCGAGCTAGCTGGGGCTGAATTGATGCTGCGACACTTAATATATTTGTTCGCCCCTATCTTTTATAAGGGGATGATGTTGAACCTTCGCTATCTGGGGGGAAATTTCTGGTGGTGAAGATGGACAACAAGGCCAATCGTCAATTCTGGTTTAATTTTTTTTTGTCAAAACCAAGGATGTTATGGCCAATGTCGACGGCTTTCTCGAGGCTTGGAACTATACTCGTAAGTATCTGATTTTTCTAACCGTATCTTATTTCTCCCTTGTGTTCGGTCATGGATCTTGACTTTTCATCTTGTTTTTTTGTAACCATGATCTCGCCTCCTTCTTTGGTCACTCATATTTCTAATTGGGTCGAGCGACTCCTTCCTCATATCATAGGGATCCGTGATTGGCCAAGTTTTTTCAAACAATTCAGGCCCGCTCTCCCTTCGACCGGTAATTTTCATTCTTTGGTCGTGCCTACTCCATTTTCTCTTGTGTATAGATTCGTTTTGCTAACTTAACACTGTCTTTTTCTCATGTAAGGGTTCTCGGAAGAACTGAGCACTAGTACCCTCTTTCTAAAGGGCGACCGTTGTGTTGTTGTCTTTGGTTCCTATTGCAACCACACCATTCGCGTTGGTCTCAAACTCAGCTGCCGCGGTTCGGGAGCCTGCTTCCGTTCCATTTGCAACTCATGCTCCCTAGATCTCTCTTTAGTTGATGAGGACTAGGGCTGCTTATCGGGCGAATCGGGATGTTATTTATGCTTAACGGTTCGACTTATCGGTTCGACTTATCGGTTATCGGCTTGTAAATGTATTAATCCGCTAACCACTCGATAAGATATCGCGCGGATTGATATTGATTTGGCTATTATGGGGCGATTTATCGGCTAAATTAGATAGACTATGAGTGCATATAGCACTTGACATTAAATCACTAAATTTAAACTCATTTATATTAATTTGCTCGATCTGAACCGGCATAAAAGTCTAATGCTTTTTTGTTACTGCAATACCACTATTTGTTAGTACAACTATTTGTTTAACTGATATTCTTGTTTTCAAAGACACTTATATGTTAAAATCACTGATGTTAATATAATCTAGAACTATGGAAATGGAAATTTAGAAATAAATCTAGAACAATTGGAGGAGACATCCAAAATACCATTGCTGCAGCTAACGGTTCTTGGAAGAGAAATTAGGAATTTAGATTTTAGGGTTTCAAAATTAGTGGAAGAGATATTTCATATATATAGGGTAAAAATATAAAAATATAAATTCTTTTTAGGTTAATGAGTTATCCGATAAGAAAATTGAATAATCCGGCCCCAAACCGATAAGCCATTAATTATAAATTTCAATCAGTTCACCACCCGTTAATCCGATAACCCGATACCAATAGCCAATAAGCCATTTTTACGGTTCGATTTTCGGTTTCGATTTGGTTTAAACACCCCTAATGAGGACGACATCTCTCTTGATGACGGTGGGCTGATGCCTCGTAAGAGGAGAGCCATAGATACGACATGAGAGAGGTCAGTGGCCGTTGATGTGGGGGTTGTGGCTTTGTCCTTCGAGAAACCGACACGGTACATACTAGAGAGAGCCCCGAGGCAAGTCCGAGGTCCCCCACTTAGAGGTAACGAGCACAAGTCTTGCGAGGGACACGACCGAGGGCGTGGTGCATACTGATGGCCCTGCCATTCCGAGGCGCGAGGAGGCCTCATTATCCGGGGTAGCGATGAATGTGCCTTCTTCGACTGATGACAGAAAGAAGGGCATTGCTGAGGAGGATGTTTGATCTAACTCCAACATGGATGCAAACGAGTTGGAAGGGGGTTCAAGGACTATTGCGGTCCCGATGGATCGTAACCTTCTTGTGAACACTGAGGAGATAGTCCCCCTCCTCGGCCCTCTTTGTTATGAAATTGAGGGTACGACCCTCGAGACTATAAGTGATAGCACCCTGTCGAATAACATTGCAGGTCTCGCCCTTCGGGTAAGTACGTTCATTGCCCGTTCTCTTCTTTACGTTTCACTCTCTTTCGCAGGTTCTACCTTCTTTCGTTCATTTTGTAGATGGTCGTTCTGGAGATTGAAAGTTCTTTTAGGCAGCATAGATGTAAAGACATCTATATGAAGCTGAAGGACAAGTACTTCAAATGTCTTGAGAAGTATCGGGAGCTCCGGTGCCGGCTCCGTAAAAGCGGCAATGTACGCCAATTGAGGAAGGACTTGAAGGAAAGAGACAAGGAGTTGGTGCGGGTAGTTGGGAAGTTTAGCGTCCTGGAAGGGACGTTGAGAAGTAAGGAGGAAGAGCTCGAGCTTAGCATGGGGTAGAAGCCTAGTGCAGTTATCTCCAAGCTTAGGTAGTCTCGCTACGAGTCCAACTCGTGGAATGTCAATTGAGGGTGGAGGCTCTTAGTGGTGAAGTTGTCGAAAAGATAAAGGAGCTAGAGAAGGCGGAGTCCGCTCGATCGGAGGCTTTGAGAAAGACAGAGTCCCTCGAGGTGGTGATCCAAACTCTTCTCTCTCAACGAGAAAATGATTTGTCAACGGTAAAGCTTAAAGAAGTATGGCTCGATGAAAGGATTGGGGAGTTATAGAAAGAGCCTCTGATCTTTATGATCGGGTTGCTGCTCTGGAGGCCGAGAAGGCTAAACTACTTGAACGGCCTTTTTCATCTGCGGCTTCTGGCTTCCTTAACATTCCTTGCGACTTATACGAAGATTGGATTCATGCTGAAGCCCGACTGGATGTGCTTTGTGAGTTGCATGTAGCAGGCTCTATTTCTGCTGCAGACTTTGAGTATGCTCATATCAAGGCTCGCGAGGCTCGGATTGCTTGTGGTTATGATCTTACTACTCCTCGTCATGGTGAGAAAGATGAAGATGCTATAGATCGCCTCGAGGACGAGGTCCGATATGATTCCATATGCCCTTCAGGCGAGGATAGAGAGCGCGTTGGGGACCAAGACGATGAAGGTATTGGTGGTCAGGTTAGTGATGCTGTTGAAGACCGATCTGGCGAGGGCATTGAAGGCCGCAATGGTGATTTCCAGTAGTTTTCTTTTTTAACCTTTGGGTATTTTTTCCGGCATCTTCATGAGTCCTTTGTAAAAAAAACTTGAAAGTATGAAATATCAGAGTCGTTCCTTGCATCTTCTTCTATTCCTATGGTTTACTTTTCTGTACTTGTATATTTTTTGCTTTTGTTGTATGCTTGTTTTGCCTTTTATCCTTCTCATTGTTGTTGTCTTTCAGCTGGCCGTGGCCTTGGAGCCCAGTATTCATGGGTCATATCAGCCCTTTGTTTATATAGGTCAAGTGTTTTTTCTGGTTGAGATTTGACCAAGGGCCTATAAGTGTTGTTTGGACTTGGTCGATTTTGACCTTTTGTTAAGTCGCGGCTGAGGTCCGGTAGGTGTCTATTCGAACTTGGTCGAACATAACATTTTGTTAAATTGCACCCGAGAGCCGGTAGGTGTTTGTTCAAGTGAGGTCGAGCATAACCTTTTCGTTAAATTGTAGTCGAGTGCCGGTAGGTATTTGTTCGAACTTGGTTGAACATAACCTTTCATTAAATCGCGATCGAGGGCCGGTAGGTGTTTATTCGAACTTGGTTGAGCATAAACTTTCATTAAATTACGGTCGGGGGCCGGTTGATGTTTGTTCGAACTTGGTCCACCATAACTTTCGCTAAATTGCAATCGAAGGCCAGTAGGTATTTGTTCGAACTTGGTCGAATATAACTTTTTTTTTTTAATCGTCGAGGGCCGGTAAGTGTTTGTTTGAACTTAGTCGAATATAACCTTTTGTTAAATCACGGTCGAGGGCCGGTAGATATTTGTTCGAACTTGGTCGAATATAACCTTTTGTTAAATTGTGGCCGAGGGCGGGTAGGTGTTTGTTCGAACTTGGTCGAACATAATCTTAATACCAAAAATGTGTCCTCATAAATATAAGTTTCTTATTACTTTAACGTTGTTGCTTCATTTACATACTTGGAGAGAAGTACAAATTTTGGGTATTGGCTGGCGTACCAGTCCCAGCTCCCGCCTGCCTAATCCCTTCATTGTTGACCTAGAGAGTATTGAGGAGTCGAGCAATAAAAGAATAACAACAATCCCTCCTTCGTGTACTTCAAGTCGTTAAGTGTTCCCTTCGACCAGACGACGCCAAATTATTTGATAAAAAATACAGGTCTTGGTTTATCTAATTAAATTTATACACATGAGGATTAATCTTAGTTAACAATAATATCCTAAAAGAATTCCCAGGAGTGAAATAAATTATGCGTAGATCTGTTCCAACAACTATGATGATATGACACAGTCAATAGTCAAGAATCAAAATAGAAGTAATGTGGCATTAAATAGTGATGAACAACAATAAATTACATTTATGTAAATAAATGCAAAGAAATCACCCGAGAAAGGATGGAAGTAATGAATATTCTTTCTGACAATCGAGAATGACAAATAAACCTTTGAGTGCCCGAGATTTTCTCGGATGAAGTGGAAAAATGTAAGCAAGAATCTTAGTGAAAATGTTATTTTTGTGTGCTTGATGAGGCCCGATTTTCTCTCTCAAGTCAAAATATCTTTTACAGATGAATATTTCATATCTCTTTATAGGGAACGTGTTTCTAGAAATCCTAAGAGTACAAGTGCAAAGAATATCCAACTAGAATTTGCTCTTTTATGTCTTATCTTGAAACTAGCCGTTATAACTCTGTCAAAGGTATACGACCTCGGCATCGATCATTGACGACTCCTCGACTTCGACCTTTGCTGACTCTTCGACCACGACCTTCATCGTTGGTTAGATCGCTTTAACATGGGGCAGATTTACATGGACTCAAGCGGTGTCACGGGACACCGTTTCGTCGAATTTTTTTACTATATATATATATATATATCTGATGGTAAGCAACTCCCACTTCCAACCGAGAGGTTGTGAGTTCGAGTCTCCCCAAGAGCAAGGTGGGAAGTTCTTGGAGGGAAGGATGTCGGGGGTCTATTTGGAAATAGCCTCTTTAACCCTGGGTAGGGGAAAGGTCTGCGTACACACTACCCTCCCCATACCTCACTAAGTGGGATTATACTAGATTTTTGTTGTTGTTGTTGTGTGTGTATATATATATATGATTTTATCTTTGTATTTTTATTTTACTTATTATTTTTATATATATATATATATATATATATATATATATATATATATATATATATATATATAAATAATAAGTAAAATAGAAATACAAAGATAAAATCATTAAAAGTGACACCACTTGCATCAAAATAGTTCAATAGTCTAGTGGTTGACAGCTTCAAATTTGATGTGAAAGGTCTTGGGTTCGAATCTCTTGGCTCCACAAATGTTCTTTTGACTTTTACATGCCTATTGCTAAAAATAATGACACCACTTATAAAAAGTCTTGCATACGCCAGCGCCGGCATGAGAATATTTTACCAACGCCATTTTGACTTATATTCTAGAGATATATTTTGATCCATACATAAACTTTCTTGACTTTTGTGAGTGTGAAACAATACTCCATCTTTTGAATGAGATTGGTAACCCCTTGAATACTATTTTTCGATTAGAGTTTTTTATAATAAGAAAAATACGATAATTCTGATTCCATGAGCAATAATAAGTCATGTCGCCTCTTTGTTCAAATTCCGTGGATGTTGGAGACTTTAAGTCATCTGGCTTTAAAGTAGAAGAAGTGTGAATTGAAAATGGAGGGAAAATAAAAATTTGAAGAAGTGAATTTTGTCTTGCACTTTGTCCCTCATTGGTGAGGGACAACCACATTTGTGTGCTTATATATAGAATCACTTCTTAAAGCTCTTAAAAGGAGTTGAAGAGAATGAACCCTCGCGCCATCGTCGCTCGCTCGGCTCGGATTCGGCTTCGGCTTCGGCAAATGATCGATAAGATTATTTTTGGACAAAATTTATTTAATTATTCAATAATTAATTAAATACCAAATCACTGCTGAAAGTACGCCAGAACTCTGATGAAATTTCAGAGAACCTCGCTGGTCGCATTTCTGCCGCGATCGCGGTGGAACCGCGGCAGTGAGATTCAGAAAGGCTCTCTGGCCGCGGTTCTGCCGCGATCGCGGTAGAACCGCGGCAGGCC
>MU675753.1:60111-75078 GCA_026770625.1 Nicotiana glauca
TGCGGATGGATGGAATAGTTTGTTTCAATTGCTACCAGTGACATTGATGTTATGCATATTTCTATATGTTTTATTATTACTTCACTCATATTTTAACCGCTTTTTAGTGCTATTTGGTCTTTAAAATGTCCAACATGTGTGATTGTCCTGTACGCAATAACTGAGGATAGATAGAGTTTCAACTCGGCCTTCTACTATAGGATGTTTGGAGTGCAAAAATATGAAGAAAGGATGCTCTAACTATATGAGAAGAGGGTGGATGCACCGCACCCAAACTTGGAAAGAAGGCTAGTTGGTGCACCCTTAGTAGTGAAGTCGGACCATAACATTCGCCTTAGCATCCGCACCTGGGCACACAAAGATAGAGGAACAAAGGGTGGATGTGAAACATCCACCCTAGCATGCGAAGCTGAGAAGTGGAAGTTGAGGTGGATGGAAGCATCCACCCTAGCATCAATCCCTGAAGCTGAGTCAGATTAGAAAAAGGAAAACTTTGGCCCATGACTTTTGTGCACAATATATAGGCCAAAAATGTCTCTTTGGAGGTGATTAACACACTTTTTGAAGGGAATTCAACCTAGGGAGAGCAAGGAGCCACCGCGGAGGCCGAGTTTCATCTTCTTCCACCAAGATTTATAATTTTTATATTTCTTTGTATGATTTATTGTTTGACTACCATGTCTATGTGAGACTAAACTTCATGTTCTAGGGTAGTGGTTCTTTCATGACTATTGTTATTCGAATATTGATTTTGATTTCTTAGTTATCGTATTGATTTATTTATTCAATCTTGTGCTTAAGTATTTGATTGCTTGATCACCAATTGAATACTATCTATGAATCTATAATTAAACTTGAAAGTGGGAATTCTAGATTGCATATAGGATTGAGTAGAGCAAGTTCTGGAACCTGGGCATCGAGGAACGGATTCACGATTATGATAGACATATACCTAATTGCCTTGCTTGGTTGATTTAGAAGAATTATAAATGTGTTCTTGTTGATTCTAACTCCATGACACTCCTAGACAGTTTTCTTGAGGGATTAAAGTCTAACCAATAAAAAAAAATGTCTTTTAATTTTTTTTTGGTAGTAGTAATCCCCCATGATTTTTGTTTGTGCCTCGGTTCTTTTCCATGGAATGTAGTTTGAACCGGGTATTTCTTTTTCTTTTAGAGTATATTAGGAATTTAGAAAATAAAAGAAGAAAGAATGATGAACCTAGGCAACCTTGACTTGTTTGATAGTAGTATTTTTAGGCTTTGGCATGTGTAGTATTTTCCATATTATTTGAAATTATTGATCATGACTTGCTTAATTAGACAACATGTTATTGACGTCTAAGTATTGTTTTCTTTACTTGTGCTCACTTTATGCTTAATGATTAATATCTCGTGGCTCCATGAATACTTGAATTTGTTGAGAGTCGGAATATGACCATTCTTAGCGAGTCATGTGTCATGAGTGATAAGATTTTTGTGTAGTCTATGTATTGTACTTGTGTCTAGAACTTGCCCGATATGTGAGTTGAAGCGAAATTTTAGGTGATGCTCGGTTTAAAAAATAATTTTAGGCTTTTTTAATCTTTTTGAGCTTTATTGTTTATCACAAATAAAATATATTCCTAGTTAGCTCTTTTGAGCCTATAGACTTTTATTTGGCACCCACACTACAAGCCCATACTCCTTTTGTTTTTAATTAATATTGTTTTGATCCTTTTTTCCTCTTAAAGCATAATTGTAAAACGAGCGCTAAAAGAAGTAAGACGGGACTAAGTGTGAGGTGGCCTTTGAGTGGAACCAATGGAACGAAGAAAGGTGCAATTATATTGTAAAAGAATACACCACTAGTGAAAACTACAAAAGAAAAAAGATTTGGATGAATAAATTGATATCTTGTTCTTCCTAGTGGGTATGGATTAAAACAGTGCCTAAAGAAATAGAGAACATTGTTAGGGATGATTTTAGTTGTGAAATTAAAATTGGGATTGAAGAATTTGCGCTTACAGTTGATTATGTGATGTGTTAAAATGCTTAGGATAGTTATCCACTATTCCTAAATATATCATTCCCGTCCCTTAACCCACATTACAACCATGAACAAGTCCTAATTGATTTTAGACTGAGTGAGCCTACATTAGTAGAGAATTATATTAAGGACAAGCCTATGGTACCAAGTGCATGCATGTGACTTCCTTGTGAGAGTGAGCGACATTTCTTTACTATATGAGTCCTTAAAATATATTTGAGTAGTTTGATTCGAATGTGTGAATTCTTCATATTCTCCGTGTTTTTGTTGTGAGGGCACATGATTTCACGAGGGATAGGTTACGTTATTAGACTTCTTTATGATGTTGGGTGCTCAAGCCATGAATGCACTGTGACATTGAGTCATGTTTTGAGGCTAGGATTGTTATGAGCATGTTGTCTTTGTTTGAATATTTTTAAAGTTTGGCATAAGAAAAAGGGAAGTGAATATTCAATGCATATGTTGGAGCTTAACTATTACAATCAACCATGGTCGTAGGTGTAGTGTACTTTGAATGATATGAGCTTAATTTTGTTTCGTCTACTATAGTGATGGTTTGTTCAAGGATAAACAAAGGTTTAAGTGTGGGGTGGTGATGTTAGGCATATTTCTATATGTTTTAATATTACTTCACTCATCTTTTAACAGCTTTTGGTGGTATTTGGTCTTTAAAATGCCCAACATGTGTTAATTATTGATTTTATTACCAATTAAGTTGTGTGTGATGATTTAGGATATTTGGAGTGCAAAAATATGAATAAAAGATGCTCTAACCATAGGACAAGAGGGTAGATGCGTCGCATCCAACATTGGAAAGAAGGCTAATTGGTGCACCCTTAGCAGTGAAGTCGGACTATAACATCCGCACCTAGACACACAAAGATAGAAGACTTCGCATCCACCCTAGCATGCGAAGCTGAGAAGTGGAAGTTGAGGTGGATGCGAAGCATCCACCCTAGTATCAAAATCTGAAGCTGAGTCGGGTTAGGAAAAGGAAAACTTTGGCCCACGACTTTTGTACGCAATATAGAGGCCAAAATGCCCCTTTTAGGTGATTAACACACTTTTTGAAGGGAACTCAACCTATGGAGAGCAAGGAGCCGCCGTGGAGGCCGGATTTCATCTTCTTCCACCGAACTTTGTAATTTTATGTTTCTTTGTGTGATTTGTTGTTTGACTACCATGTCTATGTGGAGCTAAACTTCACGTTCTAGGGTTATGGTTCTTTCATGACTATTGTTATTCGAATATGATTTGATTTCTTAGTTTATCGTATTTGTTTATTTATTCACTCCTGCACTTAATTATTTGTTTGCTTGATTATCAATTGAATACTATCTACGAATCTAGAATTGAACTTGAAAGTGGGAATTCTAGATTTCATATAGGATTGAGTAGAACAAGTTCTTGAACCTGGGCATCGGGGAACGATTAACGGTTAGGATAGACATATACCTAATTGCCTTGCTTGGTTGATTTACAAGAATTATAAATGCATTCTTGTTGATTTTAACTCAATAGACATTTGTGCATTAGGTTAGCTTGAATAGGCGAGTAAGAACTCGGCATATTCTTATGGGCAATATTAACCCTATTAAATAATAAACTAGATAAATTAGTTAGTCGGTTCAATTGAAGAATAAAATAGGAATGTTAGATAGCCCATAATCCTAGATCGTTTTCATCACATTGATAATATAAAAATCTGCTCTTCCTCTGCTCTAAGTTCATTAGTTATTTTCTTTTCAATTTAATTACTTTAACATCACTATTTTTAGATTTAATCCTTGATTAGATAATTAGGATAGTCTACTTTAGTTAATAGTTAAACAAAAGTCCTTGTGGGTTCAACATCCGACTTTTTGTCACTTTATTACTTGACCACCGTGTATACTTGCTTGTGCGTTTGGCCAAAACATCATCCCGGCTCAGCTTCTTCCTTCCATGAACCGTGGAACCGTAGTCGTAAGTATAAAGTTTGTTTCTTTCCTTGTCAAAAATCCTTTCCTCGTCATTATTAACTTTTCTTTCTTTTTCCACCTCAGTGACTCGGTGGGTTTATCGATCAGACAAGAAACAAGATGAAAAATAGAGGACTTTAATTTATTCCTTTAATTTTCAAAAAGTACATAAGCATCCATTATGTT
Organism: Nicotiana glauca; assembly: GCA_026770625.1. Classification (NCBI taxonomy): domain Eukaryota; kingdom Viridiplantae; phylum Streptophyta; class Magnoliopsida; order Solanales; family Solanaceae; genus Nicotiana; species Nicotiana glauca. The sequence goes on from MU675753.1 coordinate 64,287, forward strand.
AAAGAGAAATTGCTATTTCTTGTGGCTCTTTTGTACAACTTGTTTCTACGGGGTTGGTTGTGCAGTCCCTGATCACGATGACATAATTATGTTCTTGATTTTTTTGATTCGATAATAGTTATTACACAAGCATTCTCATGTTATCCCCCTAGTGTTCTAATGAGAAGAATGAGAATTCGAACACTTGGAATCTTGCACCTTCGAGGATCCCACTAATGAATTGCTAGACAATCTTCCACTTGGTAATAAACTTTGCTTCTCCTTGGGAATTTATGCAATCGAGTAGAAGACTATTTAAAAATCCTCTAGTGATTTGCAGTTGTGAACAGTTGGGTAACCTCTGCTTTATAGCAAGCTTATTTTCCTGGTGGGAATTTTCCTATAGAGCCAAAGATTATATAACCATCCTGGAGTAGTTCTTCATTTGTGTGCCTTGCTATTAAAGGTTTTATTGCAGCCTTTGAAGATTTCTTCATAGTATGCTTTTCGTTGCTACCTCATTAAAAATCTTACAAAGTAAACCCAATTGAGAAAAAAATAGGATGAACGGAAAAAGAGTGCAGCACATACTTCCAGTGCGAAATATGTTTGTCAGTAATAGTACATTTTGAAGTGAGCCACATTCCAATTGCTTGGTAACTTTTCTCTGTTCTGATTCTCTAACTCGTACGAGCCTTTCCCGGTGAAAGTTGAAACTCAGTAAGGGCCTTCCCAGGTTGGTCCTAACTTCTTTGCGTTTATTTCCCGAGTGTTTTGCATTACTTTTCTTAAAACTAAATCTCCCACTTTAAAATAACAAAGTTTGGCTCTTCGGTTGTATTATCTCTCCATTCTCTATTTTTGTCCTACCATCCTTATATGTGCCAAGTCCCTCCGCTCATCTAGTAACTCTAAGTAGAGCTGCATTGCTTCATTATTTGCTTCTACGCTTGCCAGAAAATACCTTAAGGTAGGCTCCCCTACTTCCACCAGAATTAAGGCTTATGCTCCATACACAAGGGAAAAAGGGGTTTCCCCCGTGCTCGATTTGGCCGTTGTTCTGTATGCTCATAAAACTCCGGGTAGTTCCTCAGGCCATTTACCTTTAGCCGTATCCAACCCTTTCTTGAGGTTTTGTATAATTACTTTGTTCGTCGATTCCGCCTGACCATCAGCGCTTGGGTGATATGGTGATCCTCTTTATTTTCAAATCTTCAAGGAACTTTTGTAATTTTTGTGCTGATAAATTGAGGCCCATTATCGTATGCTATTTTTTTGGTATTTCGAACTTACAGGTTATGTTTTCCCATAATAAATCCACCACTTTGCATTCGTCGTTCTTCTAATAAGGACATTCTTTCACCCACTTAGAAAATAAACAGTTACAACCAAAATATATATTACCTTACCAGGAGCCAGTGACAATGGTTCGACGATGTCTATCCCCCACTTCATTAACGGCCACAGAGACAGGACCAAATGAAATGGTTCTGTCGGTTGATGTACAAGCGGTGCGTAGTGTTCGCACTTATCGTATTTTGTACGAAAGCTTTGGCATCTTGTTCCATGCGACGCCAATAATATCCAGACCTTGCCAGTTTTAACACTAAGGAATCTGCGCAGGAATGGTTTTTGCATATCACTTAGTGGACCTCTTACATAATGTAATTTTCTTCGGATGCCCTCAAAAATCGGGCCAGTGGGACTTGGAAATATTTTCTGTACAATTACCCTCCTTTGAAGCTATATCGTGCTGCTTTGACACGCAACGCCTAAGATGCCTTGGAATCTTAGGTCAATTTCTCGTGGTCGATATAATCGATGATCTCATTCCTCCAGTCCCAGACCAAATTAGTAGTATTTACCTCGTAATATCTATCTGTATCCAAGACCGAGTGAATCAATTGTGCTACTATACCGAATTCAGATCCCTTCAATTCCGTCGATGATCCGAGGTTAGCCAGTGTCATTTTTGCATTTTATTCTCTCAATATGTGAGTAATCAACCATTTTCGAAATCAAGCTAGCAGAGCCTGGACCTTCACCACGTATTGTTGTATGCGCTCTTCTTTGGTTTCAAAGATCCCATAAACTTGATTTACCACTAATTGTGAGGCGCACTTGATTTCTATGACCTTAGAATCTAGTCCACGGGCCAGTTCGAGTCTTGCAATCAAAGCTTTGTACTCTGCTTCATTGTTAGTTAAAGGGAACATTCTGGTGGTTTGCCTTAGGGTTTCTCCCAAAGGTGTGGTTAGAACTATGCCAAGACCGAACCCTTTTACGTTAGAGGCTCCGTCCGTTAATAAGGTCCAAATTCCCGATGTTGATTATGACAACTTGACTTCCTTTTTGGTTGCTAAAGGCAACAATCCCAGACTGAAATCGGTCATAAAGTTAGCCAAGACCTGTGACTTAATCGCAGTCCTTGGTTTATATTCTATGTCAAATTCACTCATTTTGGTGGCCCATTTGGCGAGCCTACCCGAAAGTTTGGGTTTGTGAAGGATATTCCATAGGAGAAATGTCATCACCGCAGGTATCCAGTGACATTGGAAGTAGGGCCTCAGCTTCCGAGCGGTAACTATGAGAGCTAAGTCTAGTTTCTCCAAGCGAGGGTAGCGAATTTCCGCTCCTGATAATAGTTTAATGACGTAATAAATAGGATATTGCATATCATCATCTTCTCGAACCAAAACTGCACTTACTGATGCTTCCGAGACTACAAGGTAGACCAATAGTGTTTCACCTTCCTTTGGTTTTGAAAGTAACAAAGGACTTGACAAGTATCTATTCAAATCCCTCAAAGCTTGGTGGTTTTCAGGAGTCCATTCGAAGTTATTTTTCTTTTTTAGTAGTGTGAAGAAATTGTGGCATTTCTCTGATGACCGAGAGATGAATCTGCTCAAAGTGGCCAATCTTCCAGTGAGCTTTTGAACTTCTTTCACGCTTGACAGTTGGTCTGGGATGTCTTTGATGTCCTTGATTTTTTCAGGGTTTACCTCAATTCCCCTCCGTGATACCAAAAATCCTAGGAACTTACCGAAGCTGACCCTGAACGCGTACTTCTCAAGGTTAAGCATCATGTTATGCTTCCTTAAGATGTCAAAAGTTTCTTGCAGATGCTTAAGGTAATCACCTGCATTCAAAGACTTAACGAGCATATCGTCTACATAAACTTTCATAGTTTTTCCTATTTAAATTTCAAACATTTCTTTGATGAGCGGCTGATAAGTAGCTCTGACGATATTTAGCCCGAAGGGTCGTTATGAACGAGGTCTTTTCCTGATCCTCCGGGTTCATTTTAATTTAGTTGTACTCGGAGTAGGCATCGAGCAAACTCATTAATTCGTGCCTAGCCGTTGTGTCAATCATTTGATTGATGTTTGGCAATAGGAATGAATCTTTTAGGCATGCCTTATTCAATTCCTTATAATCTACACACATGCTAAATTTATTGTTCTTCTTAGGAACTACCACTACATTAGCAAGCAAGTCTGGATATTTTACCTCTCTGATCAAACCAATATCAAGTATGCGAGTTACCTCTTCTTTGACAAATTTATTCCTAGCCTCCACAATTGGGCATTTCTTTTGTCTTACTGGAGGGACGTTTGGATCCAAGCTTAGCTTGTGCACGACTACTTCTGTTGGGATACTTGTCATATTCGCATGCGACCATGCAAAACAACCGGCATTATACTTAAGAAATTCAATAAAGCCAGACGTGAAATCGGGGTGCAGTCTTGTCCCCAAGTGGAATTTCCACTCTAGGAATTTTTCCAAACAATGCAACTTGCTCAAGCTCTTCCGCTGGTAATTTTGTTGCATCCATCTCTTCCGGCACCTGGAAGTAGCTTGGCTCCTGATAAGACCCTGATGCTTCTTTCTCCTGATTAATTTCACTTGATTCAGGAGCATGCGCCGGTTCCTGTAATTCATATGTTGCATGCTCCTTAACTTTTCTATTGGATGTTGAAATCGCATTCATCTCCCTTGCCGCCGGTTGATCACCCCTTATCTGTTTAATTCCTTCGGGCATTGGGAATTTCAACAATTGATGATACGTTTATGGTATTGCTCTCATCTCGTTCAACCAAGGTCTCCCCAGGACAATATTATATCCCATATTGACATATACCACTTCGAAAGGAGTCATATTCATCACTCCTTCAGCATTTGTGGGCAGCAAAATCTCTCCTCGAGTTTTCACGCTCGCAAGGTTGAACCCGATAAAGAGTTTTGTGGTCAGAATAATGCTTCCGGTGAGTTTGGCTTGCTCTAACACCCTCAATTGAATGATATTGGCTGAGCTTCCTAGGTCCACTACAACACGTTTGATTTTGAAATCCAGAACACTTAAAGAAATTACCAATGCGTCGTTGTGTGGTAGCAATAATCCGTCTGCATCTTCCTCCATAAAAGTGATGTCTTCATCGACAACTTCTCGGAGTCTTTTGCTATGGGTTATTGATACCTTTGTCTTATTTGCTGCCAAGAAAATAACTCTATTGGTCTCGTTCCCCCCAAAAATCATGTTAATTGTCTGGCGCCGGAGGATCTTCTCCTACTTTCGAGGGTTCCGCATTATCCCAGTTGCGACTGTATTTATTTTTGGCCCGATCACTTAAGAACTCTCTTAGATGTCCATTTTTAGTAATGTCGCCACTTCTTCCCGTAGGTGTCGGCTGTCCCCAGTCCGATGGCCATTCGTCCTGTGATACTCACACCACATGTTGGGATCTCTCTAGCATGGATCGGACCTCATCAGCTTCGCAAATCGCGCTTCTTTGATGTTTCTCATAGCTGATACCAACTCCAATATACTGAATTAAAATTGTATTATGATACTTAGGGATAAGAGGGATCTCGCGTACCTGACGTTTCTTTGTCCTGCAACGATCTATTGCTCCAATCGCGACCAGTTTTTATGTTGGTGGTGAACCTGTCCACCGATCGAGAACCTTTGTTGCGTCTTTTGGCCCATTCGTAGGGCAAAAACCGGCTCCTTGAAGGTTGTTCATCTATGTTGAAATCATCTTTTAACTTTTCCCTATTCTTCTCCTGACCTTTTACAGATGGCGGGAAGCCAACTTGATTACCTTCAATTCTTATCTTAGATTCGTATCAGTTGTGAACATCCGCCCAGGTCGTCGCTTGGAACTCAAGCAGGCTTTCCTTTAGTCTTTGGGAAGTATATGAACTTCTGGATTCAAACCTTTGGTGAATGCTTTAGCTGCCCATTCGTCCGGAACAGCCGGAAGAACCATCATCTCCTTTTTGAAAAGGGTAACAAACTCCCCCAGCAACTCAAAATCTCTTTGTGCAATTATGAAGATGTCGGTCTTTCGGGTCTGCACCTTTCTGGCCCCGGCATGAGCCTTAATAAAAGAATCTGTAAACATCTTAAATGAATCTATGAAGTGCTCAGTTAACAACAAATACCACGTCAAAGCCCCCCTCATGAGGGTCTCTCTAAATTTCTTTATCAAAACAGATTAAATCTCATGAGGAGCTAATTCATTCCCCTTCACCGCCGTTGTATAGGTGGTAACATGTTTCTGAGGATCTAAAGTTCCATCGTACTTTGGCACGTCAAGCATTATAATCCGCTTTGGGGTTAATTTAGGTTCCACGATTGGTTTGTACGAAAACTAAGTATACTTTTTGAGTCTGGACCTTTTAACAACAGTGGCGCGCTTGGGATTTGGTTCATGCGGGTGTTCACTTCTCTCATAAACCGTAGGAGTTCATTCTTGAAAGGATCATTTTTGTTAGTGGGGCTGGACTCGCTACCCCCAGCTCCATTGAAACTGGCCCCGCCCCTCGGGATGTTGTTGTCAACCCTCTGCGTTGTTTGATTTGCGGGAGTGCCGAGAGGAACTGGATCTTGCTATTCGTATTATTAGAAGCCCCCGACAGCGCTTCAACTTCGCCATAACCTGATCCTGCGTGTGAGGTGGCCTAGAATGATTGCTTGTTGCTCTTGTAAGATCCTTACCGCATCAACAACATGCTCCTCTTCCGCATCATCGGGAGTCTCCTCCCAAACATGTCGTGGATACCATCTATCATGGACTACTGAAGCATCGTTTCCCTCATTGTGGGTATCACCGACTGAATCCTCATGACGAGGCTGGTCTCCTTGAACCTCAGGATTGTACGTGTTGCTAAGAAAAATAATCAGAACACGTTAGTAAAAGAGACAATGATCAATTTAATTACACAGCTGTCTAGGTCTCATGGTGGGCGTCAAACTGTTTACCCGTAAAATGGTATAATTAAATTTATATGTGGTTTTTAGGCAAGTGAATTAATTCGATCCTTAAATAATAAAATAAATTGAACAAAAATACAATACTTAGTCTTGGAATGAAGATAAAATAACAGAAATAGCAATTCTGGGAGCAAGACTTTCGGGCACAATAATGATCGAATCAAGTAATAAGAATATAAAATATATAGTGCTTTGGATTGATTATAGTATGAGTTTTTCAGAAAATTCGTGTCTCTTATAATGATGGTGGAGCTCATTACTTATAGTTGTAACTAGGGAACAAGGTTCCAGGATCAATCCCATCTTAAACAACGATTATGAATGCCATTGAAGAATATGTAACGGAAGACCGTAAATGCCATATTCTCTGTAACGGATTGTGCACTTAATACTATAATATATTCTTCATTGAATGCTACTGGGTGACAGTCATTTATTTCGCCTTTATAAATATTGTTCTCTCCGATAACAAATGAGATTATTGCCTACGGTTCTGACGGTTTTCTGTCTTCGACTTCACGTGTCGCTTTCTCACACGATCATTTAATATGAACATATTTTACCTTATACAAAAGGTTCAAACCCATTAGTAATAAAGTATTTTCTTTCGAAAAAATTATTCCTAAATTTAATTTTGTTCAAAATAAAACTTTGCTGCAATGCTACTTCGTTTTATAACATAAAACTGCGTGGAGAAAATGTTAAAAGTTGCCTTACCTTTTCACTCCGGTGAAATTTGGCAACAAAATACATTGGTTGTTATTCTTTCGTATCATGTTTATCCTTACCTTTTAAAATGGAATTCTCGTTGATTATTATATAATTATCTATGTAAGATAACACGTAATACTCATTGAGATAATTTTATTCATGGTCATTAAACTTTTGTGTTTGTTACCCAAAAATTAATATTCTTTTTTTTGTTACGTAAAAATCATTCAACTTAGTGTTCGTTACACAAAAGTCATTTTTTCCTTTTCTTTTTTGTTACACAAAAATCATTTTACTTTGCTCTAGTTATCACAAAAGTCACATTTTTGCTTAAAAAATCTATTATGCCCTTGATATTATATAAACCTTCATATTTATGTATTCTATATTATATACTATATAATATATTTTTAACTAAGTATTTTATTTATAAATAAAATAACTTAATATTATTTTTATAATATATTCGTATATTTAATTTTTTCTTAACTTTAATTTTCATGATATATTAGAAGCATTAAAAATAACTTTTTTGCAGCAATTCTTTTTCTTTGAATTTAATTGGTCGACCAAAGTTGGTCGTTAATTTCCGACCAACTTTGGTCGGTATGCCCTTCCGACCTTCAAAATACCGACCACACGTTAATGGTCGCGTTTTGGACGAGTATTGGGCATTACCGACCAACTTTGATCGATTTTTTTGGGCATTTTTCCCGAATTTCTAGAAGTGTAATTTTCTAAATAACCAATTGTCCAGGTAAATCCCCAAGAAAATATCCCTAGCTAAATTCGCATGTAGTACCTAGGGATTTTTCTTCACATTAACATATATTTTTTTCTCATTTTCTTTGTTTGTTTACCTGCAAATTTTCTCATGAAAATGTACTTGCCGATATTTTCTCTACTAATATATATTAAAGTTATTGACAAATTTAATAACACTACTAATATATTTTAAAAATTAAAGTTAAGAAAAAATTAAATATACGAATATATTATAAAAATAATAAATAAAATAATATTAAGTTATTTTATTTATAAATAAAATACTTAGTTAAAAATATATTATATAGTATATAATATAGAAGGTATTACATAAATATGAAGGTTTATATAATATAAAGGGCATAATAGACTTTTCAAGTAAAAATGTGACTTTTGTGATAACTAGAGCAAAGTAAAATGATTTTTGTATAACAAAAGAAAGAAAAGTGACTTTTGTGTAATGAACACAAAGTTGAATGCTTTTTACGTAAAAAAAAAAAATAGTGACTTTTGGGTAACAAACACAAAAGTTCAATGACCATGAATAAAATTAACTCAATACTCGTTATATAGTTTTAGTAATGAAAGTTTTAGACAAACAATTAACAAATTATACTCAAGGAGATTAAATGAGGGTAAAAAACGGTTGAAAGCTTCGCCCAAAAAACCAATAAATTAAAAATGCATTAAAACTCCACCCAACCAAAATCAACTATAAGGATGTAATTATTTTTAGGTACTTTTCTTTTTAACTCTATATATATGTCACATGCCGGACACGTGTCAAAATGCGTGTTACGCACAACCAATTTTAAGGTAGTCATAGTCATACATAGTGTATGGCCGTATTAGGTTCACTTTTTACTACTCATTCGGATGTTTAATAGGTTCATCTTTTAGTTTTAGACAAAAAGGAGCCAGAGGCTTTGGCACTGGCGCCAAGATAACAATTTTCAAATAAGGCAACGGTAAAGAAGTCTCAGTCTCGAAAAGACCATAAGAAAACTTTATTGAGGTTTTTTTTTTAAAAAAAAGAGCGTGTATTACGAAAAATGAAAATATGCGAGAAAATTAACGGCGTTAAATGGGAGAATGAAACGTTATCTGAAGTATCCGTTCTGTGCCCAAATACATATAATGGGTGTGGGGTCCGATAACAGATCACAGGATGGGTCGGTGTGTGCGCGTTCCTAAACAAAGGCCAAAGCCAGCTGTATGTTCAATTAAATTATTACTAAAAATTGCACCAACATAAGTATTTTAATCATAAAAGTAATTAACATCTGACTTTTATCGCAGGGAATACCCACCAGAATAAAAAAATTAAACATAGAACTTAAATAAACCGTTTTGGTAACTTGATTCCTTCCTCCAATTTTGATAATGCTATGTTGGTTGAACTATTTTGTAGAACGATATAATAATATAAACTTGAACTTAAAAATATAAGAACCCCAAGTCGCAAAGAAAAGAAAATTGAATTGAGAACCTCTAACTAATAAAGGTTTAGACTTTAACGAATATTTAGAACTTATTAGCTGTCTTCCAAAATACGACCTTTTCCTCATCCAATGAGTTATTAATATTGTACTTCTATATTTCCAGTTTACCTCATTTCTAGATGCCTAGAGGATACCAAATTCCCTTTACCAAACCTATAAACCCATTAAAATTAGAAATTCATATAGGTTAAGGTCTAAGAATGAAATAGGTGCTCCTTAGACCTTAGAGAAGTAATCATACAACCTCCAAACTCAAACTTAAATTACCAAATTACCCATTAAATACTGAGCGACTATAATACCCTTAGAAAAATAAATAAATTCTTCTTTCATAGCCAATACATTTTTTATAACCGTGGTTTCCGGGACTCGCTTTGCGAACCCGACTAGTTGTACCCACCGGAGCCCGCTGTTTCAATGCGGGTGCACGGTTAGTTCCACGGGGCCCTAGAGACGCGGCCGGTTTGTAATGCCCCCAGTGGCCCTGGTGGGACTTATAGCCAATACATTAACTAACATTCTCTACGTTGCTATAAACAACAGGCCTAGAAATATGGAGAAATGAATAGTTACATTTTATAATTCAATATTTTAACTGTCAAATCATATTGTTCTAGAAATATTCTCATCCTGTCATGTAAGCATTGTTCTGGGATCATGCTATACTGCGAATTGTATGACATAAATTTCAGCTCAATTCATTGACAAACTAAACCCTAGGTGGAACCACTCAACTTACTATATATTCAAGAAATATCTATAATCTTTCAAAAAATTTAAGCAATTGTTTTATCAACTGAGTACACATTCAACTGGAGCTATATAAGAGGAACATTCTAAAACCTTCTCAGGAGAGACCCAGGGTTTATCGCAATCACAGAAATTTTTCTGCGCTTTGTAAGCATTAAGATACCGGTATAACTGCAAACCCTCTAACTCAAGCATGCTCCATCGCATTGATAATTTACTGCAACAGAAAACAAAAAGAAAAGAAAAACATCCGTACATTTAGAAATTTAAGAAACAAAACAATCTCTGAGATGCAAAAATAAGGTATCACAAGGCTGGATATTGATGCTACATACTTTCCTCACAGCATCAGCTGATGCAAACTCTGAGCTAGGTAGAGCATTGTTCCAATGTATAAACTCACCTTTCAATTTTGCATACAAAAATGAGTGTCACATGTTGCAACTTTCTTAGGAATAAAATGCACCTTTTTAAGGTAATTAGTGCATACCATAAATCCATCAGCTGTCATGGGCAAAAGACAAACTACTGTTGCTTGCTCCTCTGGAAGGCTTTCTCCATGCTGACCTTCTCTAACTCGTGCTATGGCACTCTTCTACAATTTTTTTGTTGAATAACAATGTCACATACTAAAGAAAATGAAAGGTGTTATAAAATAAAGACTGTAATGTAAAGACAGGTATAGAGAGAAACTGATATATTATTTGAATTCAAACTGATGTACATAATGAGCTGAAAACTCTTCTATTTATAGAAGAAAGAAAGCTGCTGTGTAAGCTGCTACTGCAAGCTGCTGTGTAAGCTGCTA
>MU675753.1:80553-90662 GCA_026770625.1 Nicotiana glauca
CTGAAAGGATAAACTTATTATACCCGGTATGGATAATCTCCTACCGGAGGTAATATTTATCCATAACCGGATACTGAAAGGATAAACTTATTATACCCGTTATGAATAATCTTCTACTGGGGGTAATGTTTATCCATAACCGGATACTGAAATGATAAGCTTCTTCAGGAGGCTTATTTCCAATAGAGTACTAAATAGATAAACATATTTACGGCGGAGTCCCATATGGATAAGCTTCTTCAGGAAGCTTATTTACAACGGAGTATGAACATCCATAATATAATATATTTATAACACAAGGCAATTTATGGCATCACCTAAGAAAAATGCCACCAAACCCATTCATCTCACTTTTGGTGCTGCTGACTAAAAGGACAACTACTGAAGAACATCAAATGGACAGACCCAAAAAACTATCAGGATCTCCAAAAAGAGAATTAGTAAGGCAAAATTCAAAGATTTTGAACATTCGTAGAAACATGCCGATCTAATAGTACATATTTTTTGCTCCTCCCCTTCTTCATCCTCATAATAGTCATCATCCTCTTCAATATCTTCAAATTCATCCCCTGCAAGAGCCTCACCATAAACCATGACACAACACGGAGGATGATTTTGGCCACAATTGTTGAGTTGCAAAATTGGAGGGCCAAATGGAAATATCAAATTCACTCCGATCCAAAAACGATGGTACCATATAACTCATCGAACACGTAGAAGTTGTTGACCAGTTTGAATGACATGTGGACTGAAACGGAAATCCAAAGCTAATAAGAAACCAGCAATTTCTCAATTGCCGTGATCTTCTCCCATTAGATTCCGGAGATCTTCAGTCTGTCAAGACATATTTGACACACTAATGAAATCAGGTCAAGAACATTCTGCATCACAGAGTAAATGAACAAAATCAAAATTGTTGAACCTACAACATTTTTCATCGTTGTCATCCTCATCTTCGGCTACTTGTGGTGGACTAATGATATTGGAAAAGCTTTTGAAGGTATCAGTCCTGATTATGGGTTTATTACTTTTTGACCCACTTGGCTTCCTTTTTAGGATCTCGTGTCAAGCCTCTGCGTGGATGCCATTCAAATGGCGGTCCTACAAGATTCCCACATCCAATGAACAAACAAGAATAGGATCACATGATATAAATTAAAACATTGAGAAGTTAAAACCTACCCTATGGCCTTCTTCAATATATACTCATCATCATCATCAATCATGTGATAGGTTTTAGCGAAGACAGAATTCTCGAGAAAAGGTTTTGTATCAAGAGGATGTGAAGCTTAAAACCCTTTCGATCATCAATACTGCACCACTTGATATCTTGAGGCACTCAAAGCTTCTTCGTCACACTGTAAGATCTAAAGCAAAGTCATTTGCACTCAGTTAAATGATAGGTACTTTGAACAACAAAATATTTACATGAATTGTTATTTACCTCCTCTGCTAATATCTCATTATTCTTTATTGCAGTCAGCCGGAAGTTGAGAACACCTTTCTCCGCGCTAAATTTTCGCACTAATGACAAAATCAAAGTCTATCGATCAATCTGCATGGATGAAAGAAACTATCCAATAATGCAATTTAATCATTTTCAGTCTTTCTATTCCCACCTGGTTGTTCATGGGAGCTTCATTAAGACCCTACACTTTTGACAACTCCATTTACTATTTCATATCTGTGCAACACATCCACAAAATCATAAAACATGGAAGGACAGCCAAACCATATATATTTTTTTGTCTTTTTGGAAGGAAAAGAGCTTGTTTCAACTCCAACAAGCAGACATGGAACAAACAACTAAAAAAATTCTTCTCACCTTTGTATTCAACGGTTCATACAACTTCTGGTATGAAGCTTCAAGTGCAGCCTTCTCGAGAAACTTTGCTTCAAGCTCATCATGTTGGTTCTACATTTAGAAAAACAATGTCAAGTTTTTTTTCTTCCTTTTACAAGAACAGATGGACTTTACGCAAGCATATTAATATGCCAGCTAAAGTAAAAAGGTATTAGCACATAGTTGACCTGATCAGTTTGGTCCTTTAGGATTGAGGCATAATTGTTGTCATTGTTAGCACTATTTTGGCAAAGCACATATACCAAATTACCCCCTTAGTCTCCGATTAACTGTCATATTTTCTGCTGTAGGTTGCTAAAAAATTGTGTGGAAATTGAAAAAGAAAATTCTACACTGATAAATATCTTTTGTAATTCAATTATAAAATTTGAAAGACTTCTATTTACCATCTACATGATTTAGGATTGATGGTATACTCGTATAGTTTGTAAATTATTGGTCTAAACATAAATCATTGTAGTTAGATTGCATTAGCGGAAAAGCTTAATTCTAATGAATATAAAACATTTTGACTTCCTATACAATGGAAATAGAAGAACATGAGGTGGAAAACACGCATACACACACACATGAGCGCTGGGAAAGAAAAACTCACAAAAATTCTTGAAAAGCATATACAGTTGTCCTGATTTCATTTTTCTTTCTCCAGGTCCTTTGCTTTGTCTCTTCACATCAGCTGGCTTTTCTCATCCACATCCCTTAACCTTATGTTTCAACTCAGGAGAGAGAAACTAAAAAATAAAGAAATTTTATCCTTGAGAAACATCTTGATTTTCAAGGGATCAACTCTGCTTCGTCTTGTGCCATCTGCTCAACCACCATTCTGTGTCATTGTTTTCTCCTGATTTCGAAAAGGCAGGATTGATATAACAAAGGGTGGTTTCTTTTGGAGTGAAACCTTTATCTTTCATCTCTTCAAGTAATTTCCTTACCTCACCCCGGCATGACAGTTTTAATGACCTTTCAAGCTCCACACTTTTTGATAGCTTGCACCATCCAACTATTAGTATGTCATATGTTGAAGAATTCGGTATAACCCCTCTGACTTGCATCTCGTGCATTAGTTCCTGAGCCTGTCTCATCTTTCCCACCTTTGCAAAGTCAAAGATGAGCACATTAAAGGTACTAGTGCGAGGAACAAAACCTTTTGTAATCATCTCACAATAAAGTTTGATGGATTCCTTTTTATTTCCAATTTTCCCATGGCCAGAGACCAAAATGTCATATGTATTAGCATTAGGGACAAAGCCCCTCCCCTTCATTTCATTCAGCAATTCAGTTGCTTCATTCATCTGTCCAACAGCTGACAGAGATGCTAATATAGTGTTGTATGTAGCAACATTAGGAACTCCTTTAGCCAGCATCTCAGAATATGTTGCAAAAACTTTTTGAAATTGGTAACTTTTGCAATATCCACGTATGAAGGCATTATAAGTGGTAGTGTCAGCTGAAAATCCTTTTTCCCTCATGATTTCTAGTACTGACATTGCCTTTCTGGTCATCCCTAGCCTGCATAAAACATCAATAAGAGTGTTATAAATTGTCTGATCAACCTTAAGTCCCATGCTGACAAGCCTCTCATGCATTCTCAGGATTATATCCGCCTTTCTATGGCCTGAGGCAGCATCAAGAACAATTTTGTGAATAGTTGGTGAAGGTTGAAAACCAATTGTCTCCATTTCACTCAACAAATCCATTGCTTTTCCAATATCACCTACTTCACAAAGTCCTTTCACCAATGTATTACACGTGATTGAATTAGGAATAATCCCGCAGCTCTTCATTTCACCCCAAAGTTTGACAGCACTTTCCAACTTCCCCTCTTTGCAGTAAGCATTAATCATAGAATTGAAAGTCTGAATATCTGGAACTAGACCAAAGTTTGTAATTTCATTATAAACAGACTGTACCTCATACTGGCCAATTCCCAATAATCCATTAAGCAGTACATTGCACGCAGTTGTATCAAAGGATATTTTTTTCTCTTTCATCTCTTGGACCAATTGAAGAGCAGCTGATTCCTTCCCTCTTTTAAAGAGTCCATCCATCAACGATGTGTAACTAACATGATCGGGTGACAAACCCTTAGAAATCATATCCATAAAAAATGCCTCTGCTTCATCCATTTTACCCTGTTTTTTCAAATTATTCACAAATGTATCTAACAAGAATTCATTTTCCTCAACACCATTCGACTGCATTTCCTCATACAGGGAAAGAGCCATATCATGTTTATCAAGCTTAAAGCAGCCATCAATCAGGGCATTGTATGTGAAAACATTAGGCGTTACATTTCTGCTTACCATTCTCCTCATTGTTTCCATGGCTGCATCAATCATTCCAACTTTGGCATAACCATTAATTACAGAAGAAAATGTGACAACATTTGGTAAAACACGTTTCTGTTCCATTAGTTGCAATAACAGCTCTGCACTCTTTAAGTCACCAGATTTGCAGTGTCCATCAATTAATGCAGTATAGGTAATATGATTTGGAGTTATGTTAAACTTCAAGAGTGTCTGAAACATGTCCTTTGCCTCCTTGGCTTTTCCAACTCTAAAAAGCCCATCCATTAAAGAGGTAAACAAGACAACATCGAAAGGCACTCCTCTAATCACTATTTGACTTTGAAAGTTAGCAGCAACTTTGTCAGACCTATTTTTGTACATGTGATCAATAAAAATAGAGTATGTCACGTGATTAGGATCCACACCCACTCTTCTCATCTCATCAAGAAGTAACTTGGCCTCATGCAACCGCCCACATTTACAAAGGCCATATATAAGGGAATTATAAGTAACAATGTCAGGGAAGAAGCCACGGCTTGTCATTTCTTCATATGTAGCAAATGCTTTCTCAAATTGAAACCACTTAATATATTTACTAATCAATGTGGTATATGTAATAACATTTGGTTCTAAACCCAAGTCTCCAACTACCAGGCCCTTATTTTCATCATCATAATCATGTTTTTCTTCATGATCAACATAACTAACATAATTACTTCCACGCGAGTCCAAGAGCTCATCCATGGTAAATTTTGCGATTGCATCAAAATCTCCCATTGTGCCGAAACCATCAATCAGAGTATTATATGTCACAATATCCGGTGATAAGCCTTCTTTTTTCATCCTCTCCATCACCTCAAAACCACCAGTCATCTCAACAGCATTACAATATCCATGAATCAGAGTATTAAAACCAACAACATCTTTATAGACACCCCTATTTTTATCACTCAACATTTCCATCACTAATTCAGCATTATGCAAAAGACCCTTATCACAAAACCCCTTAATTAATACATTACAAGTGATAGTGTCAAAGAAAATACCTTTCTTTACCATATCAGACACCAATCCAAAACCCATTTCCACAAAACCAATTCTGCAGAACCCCCATATCAAAGTGTTATAAGTAACGGTGTCACCTTCGTTCTCTCTGAGTAATTCAAGGGCTTTTTCAAGTTTTCCAATTTTGCAAAGCGAATGTATGACTATATTGCGAGTGACTACATTGGGAGCCACTCCACAGGAGAGCATATCAGAATAAAGGACCATCACCTGATCAACCAGACCAACAGAATTGAAATGGTGCAAAAGACAGTTCCAAGAAGGAAGTTCAGGGACAAGGTTGTAATTTCTCATTGAAGAGAAAGCTTCCGTGGCTCTTGACAGGCGGTGACAGCGGAGGAATAGATGGACAAGTGTGCAGAAAAACGAGGCGTAGAGGCTTTTCTTTCGATCATTTAGGAATGGTGTAGGGGTGGGCGTTGCCGATGAAGAGAACGGGAGGCATATTCTGAGCTGCTGTGAGATAGCAATGGAGAGCAAAGGGCGGTTTTCCGTCCTGTATACCAAATGTTTGACGAAATGCCGCTGTGAGTTCATTGTCTCGCAATTGTCACCATTCCCTCTCTCTAAATGCAGAGGTGTTTTCTTTTCCCCACTTTCTCCGCTGTCGTACTACAGCTTGTTTGGATGATCGTTACATGCAGATATTTGTTTTGCTGGTTTTAAATTTTATTGTATCGTATGTTTTAATCCGTCGTTACGTAACGATAAAATATACTACCATTTTATGTAACGACTCATTTGGTGTGGTTGCATTGTTATCTTGTTTTTTCTCTCATCTCACCCTTTAATATTATTAAATTATTTTATTTTATTATTTACCTTACCTTTTATATAATAAATTTACCTGTATCATATTTTTTATTATAATATTACAAATTATTTTTCATATTGCTGGTGCATAATATCATGAAATAACGACAAACAATATAATTTATTCAAATATTGTATTCATCAAACGATATAGTACAATACAATACGATACATTATGAAATGATGTTTAACAACCATCCAAACAAGCTGTAAGAGTAAACGTAATAGCTCAGTTTTGACATAGAGTTGACTAAATTTTCTTTTGGCTCCCGTTATGTCTACAACGGCTAAATGGCTAATTCAGATTTGTGAAATCTCTAGTTTGACTAGATTGATCTAACTTCAAACTTGTTGATGTATTGTTCATCTCAGTTCTCAAAGTTTAATAATGTAATAATTTTCTAAAGAAAACAATTTTAGTTCAAACTCAAATTTAGTTTGAAATTCAATTCACATAATTCAATTTGAATTTGATGCACTAAATTTTATACTCATTTAGATCTACTGGAATCTAAGGGAATTATAAATTTATCACAAAACTAACTGTATTGGACTTTATTACTCCTAAAATACAATCCAAGTTGATTGAAAGCTAATTTTAATTTATAGGTGAGAGGTACTCTATTGGTGATTTTGAATGTTTGGATTTGTCAGTACTACTGAAAGCTAATTAAAATTTAATAAAATTAAGTTTTTGTGGGCTTAATCTTTTTATCTATGTACTTTTTTACCAAAATATATTATAAATAAATACACTAAGGTAAATTAGTAAGTCATCACAACTTTGGAGCCAGAATAAGGTCAGAAGCTAAATAATCAAACTATTAAAGTGCACATCAACTTGGAGTTAATTTCTTAATTGGTCACAGATTGATGAAATTATTTAATAAAGCCGCATATATTTTTATTTATCCAAATAAAATCATTTAACTAGTGTTTTTCTCTCAGCAAATAAAATAAGTCGAAAGCTTAACTAGAAGGCACCATATTGCTGAATTGCCATTTTATTTAATATTAAATGCTTAATAGAGTTGCCATTGGACCAAGTCCCATTTTATTTCGACCTGCACATTTGATATCATGAAGTTAGTGATGATTTTGTGTGGTTGAGAAAATATGAAGTGTAGGAATACATTTGTATGGGTCCAAATTTGGATGACCACGGCTACCGACGAATACGACAAGAGACGAGATCTTTATGACACTGCATCCTGTGGCCGTTGAAGACAGCGACGACTGACAGCAGTTAGAGGACGCACCACTTTTGCAGTAGTGTAGGCCTAACAGGAGGCAGTAGGAGTATGCTTTCAAATTTTCTTTATGCTATACCTTTTAGGGTTCAAGAGGGGGTTGTACCTTATATATAGTGAGAAAAAACCTTATAAAGACAACTGACTTTTAGCTAAGAACACCTGTTATAATATCTTTCTATAATCAAAGTTGTGAGATTGACGCTTAATCATTCAGTTTCATTACATCAAGAAATATTATTCATCTCATTTATCCCTTTCATCTTTTAATCTATAGTTCATTATACTTGGTTGAGATTTACTTTTTTTCTTCTTTAATTGGTTTAATAAAAAATATTTCAATATCTTTTGGGTCAAACAATTTAGCTTCGTCTGTGGGAATTTCTTTTGCCAAGATTTTAGTTTCATCTAGATCTTTGAAAGGGATAATCGCCTCTTCCTAGCCCTGCAAAAAATCAACAATGGTGTTTGACTCAAAAGTTATCGAATACTTTCCGAGCAAATCAATCGAAAGAGATCGAGGATAAATCGTAATCGAAGATAATAAGACCCTAAGATATTCTCAATGACTTGTTTGTAATAGTTACAGTAGATGTGAGAGGGAGAGAGATAGAGAGAAAGGAGAAGAAAGTTTAAGAGAAATAAGAGTTTGTAATATTCACTTGTTCTTTTATAATGCTAAGACCCCCTTTATATAATAAAGGGTCCTCCCTAAAATATTAAAGAATAGAAACGAAATATACACTATTGAGGGGTTGACGGAACTATGGGGTCGTTCCTTCCGCTACCCTTGAGTCGTGCTTCTACCCTGGCTTGCGCACTTTCGGCGGTTGGTCATGCCGACGTAGGGACTTGGTTGGTCAAATTCGATCCCATACAATTAGTCCCTCCGTTCTTCGGGGTCGCAGCGAGGTGCATCTTCGATGGGCGGAATCAACGCTTTCGTTCAGGGAGTGTTTGACCTCATCCAAAAGCCGTGATGTGACAGGTAGAAGACAAAACTGTCAGACCGTCGAAACGTAATACCTTTCCTTGGTATAATGTCAGCACTCGCATGCGTCATCATTATGCCTATTCCTGAGGCAGCACAACAGGTAATCTGACGTTTGGTTTCCCGCGCTGGCTCGAAATCTGTCTCTTCGATTTTAGCACTACCCAACCCTATGAATAGGGGAAGGGTTTAACCTGATGCAGATTTTGATCATTTGTAAGGAACGTTCCATCCTCTCAAGAAACACCTTCGTACTCCGGCATTCCTCCGTTGGTCGGAAATTCGCTTCTCCTCTGCTGTGCCGCGTACGATTTTCTCTCAAACAGAAACTATGCCTAAATCTCAGCGGGATAATGCGAGGGTTCCTGGAGCTTTTCCATCGAATATGTCGCCTCCTTCTGGTGGTGGTGAGAGGGAGGAAGAAGGAAATATTATCCCTCTTACAGTGGATACGTGCTTCTGAAGTGTCTCCTATCTCGGAGTGATTTTAATAAAGATTCTCCCGCGCAACCTCCAGAATTCTCTGAGTTGCTACAAGATCAGTTAGATAATCTTCGAGTGACGTACGACATACCCGCTCATGTGGAGATAGTTCCAGCTGGGAAGGATTACGTAGATGTTCATAGACCGGGGTATTGCACCTTTTATGAATATCCATTCTTGATTGGCTATAGTCTCCCCATTTTCCCTTTGGCGGAGGAGCTCTGTCACTTTTATAACGTATGCCCGTCTCAGCTTATGCCATATACCCTAAAAATATGTCGGTTGCTGTCTAAATACGCGGAACTGGTCGGGTGCGAGGTCTCTGTCCACCATCTTTTGCAATTATTCAACGCCGACTACCTGAGAGATACCATGCTACACTTGAAGAGCCGTGGTACAAAGGGGCTGGTAGTCCAAACCGACGACCGACCTAGTTGCGAGTATTGGCGTAGGTATTTCTATATTAGAACCGAGCACTTGGTTTCCAACCCTGCTAGGTTCCCAGAGAAGTGGAATTTGAAACGTGAGTGTCTCCATTCACTGAATTCCTCGTTACTTGTGACTGTTACGATTCTAACTTTTCCATTGCAGCCATGGCTCACCTACCCCGGCTCGTCACCGGTATCAGGAAGTGGGTATCTGACTTGTTGCCTTATGCAGAAGAGACTCGCACGTGGCTTGCTTTCCTTCAGCATTATGGCCCCGCGGCCCCTTCAGGTATATTTCTGACTTTATTTAACAGGTTTTGCAAGTTTCACTGACTGGTTTATCTTTTATGGTAACAGGATGAGGCGCTCCTAGGAAGAGGGAGGTAGTGCCTACTTCCGCGCGATCTAGCGCCTCCTCAGATGCTCATGAGATATTATGCGCATCCGTTCGAGGAGGCATCCTAATAGTTCCTTTGCAGGGAGTCGCATCAGTTGCGACAATTGTGAGAGAGTCTACGTCATCGGTACCGATTCCGCAACCCGTAGATGAGTCTCCTGAGGGCGAGGAATCGATGAAGAGAAAGAGGAGGAGACTTGAGACGGGCAAGGGGGTGTCTAAAGAAGACGAAGGAAGTGGTGTTCCCCAACAAGTGCCCATACCTGTTTTTATGGCCGACGCCATCCTTTCCGGGAGGTCGGCCCATTAGAGGAGTACCACTGCCGGTAATAGTTCGGCACGTGCCACTGAGGGGGAATCAACAACCAACGTCGATGGAGTTGGCGGGGGAGTTGAGGAATCGGATTCCGAAATTGCCCAGGAGGATGTTGTGAGCACGTGATTTTTGCTCTCATGACAATTACTCCCAAAAATTATAAAATAAAATAGTTTTGTTATCACAGTTGAATGGATTGTGTGTTATCTTTCTT